>ML273468.1:0-29430 GCA_005239495.1 Nicotiana undulata
ATATATATATATATATATATATATATATATATATATATATATATATATATATATATAACTTTAAGACTACCCTAGGGTCTGGTGTCATAATTCACGAACTACTAAAGAATACTACAAATAATGGGCTGAAAGAAATATTGTGAAACTGTTCTGAATCAAATAAAACAGTAGTCTCAATATTATAGAGAAGACTCTCAGGATCTGCGAACGCCGGCAGATGCACTTCGTGTCTCCGGAAAAGAAATAGGTAGTAACTCTAAATATCCCTATTGTTGGCCGGTACTTGGATCTGCACAAAAGAGTGTAGTATCACTACAACCGACCCCATGTACTGAGTAAGTGCCCAGCCTAACCTCGACGAACTAGTGATGAGGCTACGACGGGGCATTAACAACATATAACATGTGACCATACATATACAATAACGCAATAAAATAATTCTACACGAACAAGAAAAATATAACTGAAATAATAAATATAATAACTCAGTCGCCTATTCCAGGCCTCAACTATCACCAAGATCTCACACAAGTTTCCGAATTTCCAAACTTTACTTTAAAATAACCGTATGTGCAGAATATGAGAAAAAAACAGTAGAGTAAAACAATAAATTTCCAACTCTTTATAATAAAATCAGTAAAACATATTTATACTCCCTTATCACTGTCTTGTTGTGGCGTGCAACCCGATCCCACCTGTCCACCCTTATCACAATCATTTATCCACCCTTATCACTATCAATTATCCCCCCCCCCCTTATCACAACCCCCTTATCACAGTCCCCTTGTCACAATCAATTTTGTTTATTCATCAGAACTTTCACAGTTTAGGCCAAGTCTTTCACAACCCTTTTATTTTCACAATTGCAAACAGAAAACAGTATAGCTCGTAAGCTTTAACCAATATAATTCCACAATAAAACCATCCAGAATATATGTAACCACCCTAACACTGTCAACCCAACTCAGTCTTTATGTACCATGATAGAATCAAGAGAACAACCAACACTTTTAACACACTTACAAAAACAATTGAAAATAATCAAATGAAACCAAATAACTACGTGAACCTCAACAATCACAAAACTTTCTGAATATTATCAAAAATGAAACCAACATGAATATATAAATATATTTTCAAAATAGTGCCAAACTGCTCAATATTTCTGTACCACAAGGGAACCAATTATGCAACCAATAATCTTCCAGAATAGCCAAATAATATTTAAAAGCAATGTAATAAGGCCTAGTCGTCATAGAACAACAATGAACATAGAGCAATTAAGACATGAGTCAATTAAATTGGAAACGGGGAAGGAATCATGCTTAACAGACAATTTGGTGGTGCATAGATATTCGTCACCTCACCTATACACCACACACATGCTAATTCACATAACAAATAAATTGGGGATTCCTATTCCCTCAAGTCAAGGTTAGACCAAACACTTACCTCAATTTTGCAGGTCACTCACTGCTCAGTTACAACTTTTCCTTTAGAATCTTGCTCTAACTTGATCAGATCTAATCATAATTAACTCAATATCATTAATTAAGGCTAAATGAACTAACTTTATTGAAAATTACAATTTTTCATAAGTTTTCTCAAAAAAGTGAAAACCCGACCCCGGGCGCGCTTGGTCTAAACTCGGGGTTCGGACCAAATTACATTTACCCATTCACCCACGAACCCAAATATACAATTAGCTTCGAAATTCAACCTCAATTCGATGCAAAGATTTGATTTTTATAAAATTTCCTAATTCTACCAAAACCCTCAATTTTTACCCTGAAAATTTCTAGTTTTTGATTTAAAAGTGATGAAAAATATTGGGTAATTGAAAGAGTAAAGTTTAGAATTGATTACCTTTGACGGATGTTATTTGGTGAAGAAATTCGTTCCTAGGGCTGTGAGGTTCAAAAATATGAAGAAGAAGAAGTCTGCCTTTTTTATATATTTTGTTTTTGCCAGCTATTTTGCCTCGTTTATCATGCCAAACGATCTCAAAACTCGATTTTTATGTCTCCAATTAATTCCCTGTGAAATTATAGTCAAGTTAGGCTTTTGAATCATTCAATTTGACTTTATAATGAAGGAGATATGTAGGTTTTAATATTTGCAAATAGTACAGATTTTTAATACGCCGTCAGTGGCAATTTCGTAATTAACATGAAAAATCTGACAACCTTAGTAAAATGACCATAAAATCCGTATACGATGTTCAAATTCGATGATTCTTTTTGCTACGGGTCAGTAATTATGATACGGATCTAATACTTCATTGAAAATAGAAATCGGAGCTCATTTGTTCAATATGATATCATTTATGGTTGAAGAAACGACGTCGAAGCATAAGAAAGAACGAGCGCAACACAACCCAAACCTATTTGAAACTCACTCGTGCTCTCGGGGCTCTAAACCAAACATGCACGCAAGTTTAAAATCATCATACGGACTTGCTCGTGCGATCAAATCATGAAAATAACATGTAAAACTATGAATTAAACCTCAAAACTCATTATTTTTCTCAAGAACACTTAAAGTTCACTATTTATCAACCGGACGTCCGAATCACGTCAAATAAATTCCGATTCTCACCAAATTTCGCAGACAAAGCTTAAATATCATAACAAACATGTGTCGAGCTCCGGAACCAAAATACGGGCCTGATATCAACGATTTCACACATTAATTCTTTTCTTTATTTCAGCAAAATAATTTCTTTCAAAAATTGATTTCTAATTGGGACCTCGGAATTCAATTCTGGGCATACGCCTGAGTCCCATATTTTACTGCGGACCTCTCGGGATTGTCGAAACACAGATCCGAGTTCGTTTACTCAAAATGTTGACTCAAGTCAACTAAAACTAAATTTTTGATTCTAAATATTATTATTTCTTATATTTTCACATAAAAATTTTCCGATTTCACGCCCGGACTGCACATGCAAATCGAGGTAGTTAAAATTAATCTTTTTATAGCTAATAAGCCTAGAACAGAATCTAAATTCCTAAAATGACCCCTTCGATCATCACAATTGCATAAATAAACTATTTATGTTAGTTAAGTGACATTTCCCCTTCGATCATCACAATTGCATAAATAAACTATTTATGTTAGTTAAGTGACATTTTTAGGCGTTTCCGGTACGATTTACAACAAAGGTTACCCTTACAAAAGCGTTGTTGTAGGGAACACTTGCTAGACTTTGTTTAAAATAAGTATGATCTTAGGCCAAATATGCCAGCGAAGAACTGATTTTACTACTATAAAATGGATTGTTATTTTTCTGCTAATATAAAATTAATTAAATGCTACGTATTAAGATTCTAGACCAACCGTTTGTCTCTATTCTTTGTCCTTGGGGTCTCTTTCACGCATTACTAATTAAGTCCAATTACATGCATGATCAGGATTTGCCTAGTGTATTAATTTAATTGATTAAGTTACCTTTTCGGCAATGATTTCATATGCTTACATACAATTTATTAAACCCGTCTACAATCCATTATCATGGATTATATATTGCAGCAGAAACAATTTCAGTATTATTTGCACGTGTAAATTAAACAATTAGCACATACAAAAATTATACGAGTTATCTCTTGAAGCATAAGTAAAGCAGATTAATTTCGGTCTCCAGTTTTACAGTAGCAAGATCGCGACCTCAGCAAGACGTTTCACAGTCTTCTACTGTGTTAGCTAAATAATATCCGGAAAGATAGAATTTCGAATGGGCAAAATTTCAAGGCAAAAACGAGTGCAAGAACGACCAACCCTATATGGGATATACACAGCCACATTTTTGAGGTTAAAACCCTTTACCAAGACCCTTTAGATTTTCTTCTTCCATAAAGGAAATGTTTTCTTTATTTTCTAGTATTTAGACACAGTAAGGACCACATAATTTAATTAACAAGGTTACTTATTATGGAACTAATTTCTTAATCCGAAATTAATTTCTATCATAATAAATGACGAATTATTCCACTAAGAATCCGTAATTGCGTGTAACGACCCGGTCTGTCGTTATGTAGAACCTGCATTATAATTACTGTTAGTGACTTGTTATAGGTTGGTTATACTGTTATTGATGTGTTAGAGTTGGTAGGCTTGAAATCAGAATGGTTGTAGTGAGTTTAGTCATTCAGTCTTTAAAAATAGCCTTAAAGTTAGAAAAGTCAACTGATAGTTGACTTATTGGTAAATGACCTCGGAATACGGATTTTATGGCTCGTATATCTTCGTTAGGTGATTTGGGACCTAGGAGAGTGTTTAGAATATTTTTGTGATGTCCGGTGTAGAATTATGCTTGAATTGACGAAAGTTAGATTTTGGTGATTTCCGACCGGCAGTGAAAATAGGCTATCAGGGTCGGAATGGAATTCCGACAATTAGAACAGGTTTGTAATGTCATCTTGGATATGTCTGCAAAATTTCAGGTCAATCGGAGTTGTTTTGGATAGTTTCGGCATCGTTGGTGGATTTTAGAAATTTGAAAGTTCTTAGACTTGAATCCAATGTGATTTTGGTGTTTTGATGTTAGTTTTGGTGTTCCGAAGGTGTAACTAAGTTTGAATGATCATATGTGATGTGTTAGTATGTTTGGTTGGGGTCCCAAGGGGCTCGGGATTGATTTCGAATGGTTAACAGAAAGTTCGGAGTTGAAAATTGTAGCAAAACGCTGGTGGTGTGAAATCACAGTGATTTCCGCACCTGCGGTAGATTGACCGCAGGTGCGGATTTTTGGCTGGCTCAGGGAAGTTGCAGATGCAGAGTGAGGATCGCACCTACGAAGTCGCAGGTGCGGAGAAAGGGGCACAGGTGCGGAAGTTAGCCCGTTTAATGAAAGTCGCAGGTGCGGACCTGGGACCGCAAGTGCGCTTAAGTGGCCGCAGGTGCGGAACCACTTTTTAGAAAGTATAAAAACCTGCCTTCGCGAATTTTAACCCTTTTTTCACCATTGTTGTACGGGTTCCGAGGTTTTTGAGGGATTTTGAAGAGGGAAACGTTGGTGCATCATTGAGGTAAGCTTTTTGGACTTAATAACTCGATTATAGGTGATTTAAAACCTTAATATCAGTGTAAATTTATGGAAAATCAGTAGAAAAAGGGGAAGTTAGGGCTTGAGATTATGAGACCTTTAGGGGTCGATTTGAGGGGTCAAACAGACTCCGATTTTAGTGTTCTTTATATGTACGGACTCGTGAGATGACGAAGAACATTTTGGTATAAAAATTTCTGAGTTCCAGGACGCGGGCCCGGGGTCGGGTTTTAGCAAATTTCGGGTTTTCAGCTAAAATTGATATTCTTTTTCAATTGGAATTCATTCCTTAAGCATAATTTGACGATAAATGTCTGATCTTTATAGATTTGGAGCGCTCGGAGGTTGATAAGAGAGGCAAGAATATTACGAAATAGTTTTCGGGCTAGTTTGAGGTAAGTAATGTCTTTAAATCATGTCCCCAGTGTATGAAACCCTGAATTCTACACCCTTTCACGGGTTTTGGAATGCAAATGTTGGAACTTTGGAATGATATTCCCTATTTAGGCAACTATTGAGTTGCGAAATCGATTTTAAAGCCTATGCTTAATAGTATTGATATATATTTGATATGTTTTGGGTTGTAAGCCATGTTTGAGGTCTAGTGCCGATTTGTTTACCCCTTGATGGCTGATTTTACTATTTTCCTCACATATATGTTGTGATTTTCACTCAGTCGTTTCTTGATAAATTGTTTTGACACTCAGAGTATTTTGATCCTATTTATTGAAAATGAAACACTATTTTTGGGTCGAGAACCCGGTATATTTATGGCCTAAAGGGCATGTTGAGAGTGTCTGACTGAGTGATACTGTGGGTCAATATTGTGAGGATGATATGATATGAGTGAGGCTGCGGGCCTATATTGTGTGTGATTTATGTCATGCTGTGGCTTATTATAGCGCTTGGGCTATAGGAGCCCCTCCGGAGTCTGTACACACTCCCAGTGAGCGTAGGTACCTAATGAATGATGTTGCCCGCTGGTCTGATACTGAGTGATTGTGAGGTTGCCTGATGGGCTATTATTGAGTGATTGTGAGGTTGCCTGATGGGCTAATATTGAGTGACTGTGAGGTTGCCTGATGGGCTAATATGGAGTGACTGTGAGGTTGCCTGATGGGCTAATATTGAGTGACTGTGAGGTTGCCTGATGGGCTAATATGGAGTGACTGTGAGGTTGCCTGATGGGCTGATACTGAGATTGTTATGAGAAATGATTTTTGCCCGAGGGGCAGATTTATGATAAATTTTACTGAGTTTTTTACTATGATTCACTTCATTTTTCAAACTGATTTTACTGAGAGTTTTACTACTGAGATATATTGATATTATACTTGTTTCAAAGGATTTCTGGAAAACGATTTTCGAACTTATGCATTTGATGAATACTTATGTGACTTGGTGATTTACTGTTTTTGTGAATTGGTGTATCTGTGCTGTGTGTTTCGTATTTTCTCAGACTGCGATTTATTTTCATTACTACTGAGTTAGCGTACTCGTCATTATTCCCTGCACCTCTGTGTGCAGATTCAGATATTGGTTCGGAGCAGTAGTTGTCCAAGTTCGTTATCAGCAGCTTACGAGATTTCGAGGTAGCTGTCCAGCGTCCACAACTTCTCCATTTTCCTTCCTTATTTAGTTTTAGCATTTCATTCCTAGACTTATTTAAGACATTAGCAGAGTTAGTTTTATTTCGTAGATGCTCGTGACCATGTTGACTCCAGTCTTGGGAGGTTTTGTTTAGAGTTGTTTAGACTATTATTGGGGCGCTAAGACTTAAAAAATTTATTTTATGCTATGTTTGCTGTTTATTATTGAATTTTGAATTATTATAACGAACAAATGCGTAGTAGTGTGATGGTTGGCTAGACTAGTTCCACGATAGGCGCCATCACGACCTGTTAGGATTTGGGGTCGTGACATTGCACTCCTTGGGTAAATTTCAAAATTCTTCCATAAAATCTTATTTAAATCCCCATGTTAAAATTCAGATACTAATCAATCATATTAAATAACTGACAATTTAATTTATTAATTACTTCCTTTAGACTTTCACTTAACTTATTTCATGTGTCAGATATAAAATTCACCAGCCGAGTTTACACATGAAAACTTATAAGCTTTCACAAAGGAGTATCACTAATCTCAAAATCGAGACATGAATTCTATCAACTAATTATTACTACACCAATGTGTATCATTATTGTCCAATTTACCAGGCTTATTGACCCACGAAAGAATCTCGCGTTTTAATAAATCAAAACAATAAATGACACATACAACTAAAAATAATTATATCAAGATTAAGAGTATAAGTACATCGAATGGACTAGAGAAATTATTTTATTAAGTCAGTATAAAATACTTATCTCTATTTGATCCGTTCAATACATACAAAATGTACTAGCACAAGAAGTCGGAATTAAACCATTCACGTAATCAAGATAAATTATATTTAATCTTGTGCTACAACCCTTGCAATGGTTTGTCTAATTCTATCATTAGATTGTGAATATAACTTTATAACTTATAAGAACCGATGATTTAATCTTTCGTATGTAAGCTAAACTCTATATACTAAATCGTCTACTATACAAGCAATGGACACACAGACAAATACATGATCTATTTAAAATAAAATCTTATTGAATTGAATAAATAAAAATAATAATTATCCCGTAAAAAATACTATAACAATATGCATCAATTGGTCCGGGGCAAAGGTTGGGGCAATTCGAGCGCCCAATTTCTGGTACATTGGAAGGGGCAACCACCCGAGGAGGCGACATGGGAAAAATATGACGATCTTTGGCAGTTCAAAGATCAGATTCGCGACTACTTGAATCTCTGTGGCGCCGCGGTCGTCGCCAATTCAAGTGGGGGAGAGTGTTCCGACCCGCCTGATCCTTCCCGAATTTTCCCGCCTTAGCTGCCCAAAATTCGAATCTGCCATGGCCTAAACCATTCAAAACCAGCAATGATCACTCACAGCATGCCTAGCAGCTTTTGGCAGCATGCCTGACAGCTTTTCCAGCATGCCTGACAGCTTTTCCAGCATGCCTGACAGCTTTTACAGCATGCCTGGATGGAATGATTATTTGCCACCATGCCTGGCAGAAACTTTACAGCATTTTCTTGTATTCCCAGCCATGTGTGGCTGAATAATTATAAATATTTGTACAAACATAGATAGAAGGCATCTCATATAATACTTGTATTTTCCCTTCCTCTTGAATATAATCTGAAAATTGGCCTTGGCCCCAAGATTCTTTGTGTGCCTTTACTTCATCTTTCTTTCCATCTTTGTGTGTAAGAAGTTTTGCCATTGTTAGCACGTTTTTGTGCTGTTCTTTCACTTGGACTGAAACTAGGCTTCAGCACTTTGGCTAGCTAGTTGTCCTCACGGCGTTGTTAAAATTAACCCCGTGACAATTGGTTATTGAATTGAATAAATAAAAATAATAATTATCCCGTAAAAAATACTATAACAATATGCATGATTTATAGTATAGCTACACTGACTATACCTACTAATGTTTCTGTCATGGTGTAATTGGCATGTAAAGAATTTTATCCCTTTTCTGAATAAACAATTACTGGAAAGTCCATAAACAAAAGTTAAAGAAATACTTTTTGATGTGTAAATTGTATTGAGACGTCACTGTCCTTTACATTTGATGCTTTGTGTAATCAGCCGTTTGGTATTATGCAATAGGGAAGAAAACAAAATCAACCAAAAATAGAAAGTCTAACTTGTCTCGGCGATTCTAGCTATGTCTCGCGTAAAGTTCTAATGATACTTTTCTTGAAGATTTATGTGTATATATTTAGCGAATTTAGGATATAATGAGGAAAAAAAATGTAAGTGATACTTTTTAGTTGAGGCTATGTTTTAGTCGTGCATGCACTTTCACTTTATGTTTTATGAAGAACCAAATATCAAAACACCACCAGAAAAGGAGAGAAATCCTAAAGGAAACAAATAGCAGACAACAAGCTAGCAAAGTAAATTAATAAAATTTAAAAGAAAAAAAGCAGAAAGATTAAGCAGAGAAACCTATAGATTGAGAACCAAATGAGAAGAAATAGCGGTAGGAAAAAGAACAATAATCATCAAGAAAGAGAAGCCAGAAACGAAAGAGGACGAAGAAAGTAAGAAATGAAAAGACGATCCAAAGTTGGTTACAAGAAGAAGCCAAAGTTTCACAGTAGGTCTGCCTACCACTAACACGTGGAAAACTAAAGTGACAGAAACACTCGTTGCCTAGGATGTTAGTAGGGCCAAGAGTAAGTTTACTATAATACCCTTGGACGACGAAACATAATAAGTAGAACTTTCACTTATTTATAAGTTATAATATAATGTTTTCGTAGAAGTTGTTAGTCTTTTAGAGATTTATACGCCAAAAGATAAAATGAAGATCTTTTAGTATTTTTTTACTTTTTATTTTTATTTTGTATATGAAATAACATGATCACTGATGATCTCGTATTTATCTCCGGTTGAGATGCAATTATTGTTGTTGTAACTTATATAAAACATGGTTTTCGGGATATTGTCACGATTCAAAACTAACCCGTCGTGATGATGCCTATCAAAGTACTAGGCTAGTCGAATACTCAAACATTTCCAACACTTAAAGCTTTGAAAGATATGAAAACAATTTAATTTGAAGGAAAATCTTTTTAAAACAAAACAAAAAGTCATCTCAATACATAATCTCTCCAAAAATCAGAGTGTCACCGAGTACATGAGCATCTATGCATAACAACAAATGGACTAATACACTGTCTGGAAAGTAAAACTAAATACATAAAGTGAAAGATAAGGAAAGGAGGATCAAGGTCTGCAGACGCCAAACAGCTACCTCGATAATCTGCGAACAGATAGACTCTGCAATCAACAACCGTGCCCGGATTTACCTGAATCTGCATACGAGGTGCAGGGTGTAGTGTGAGTACAACCAACTCAATAAGTATCGCAAAAAAATAAAGCAAGGTAAGAGAAGCTTGATCATTGAGGTCATTAGTTAAACCAGTACAATTCTGCCATTTTTCGATTAACATAGAGTAAGATTTAAAGCTAGCTTATAAAGCTTCGTGGTACTCGTACTTTCTTCTTTTTACCACGCGATAGGTCAACGAAGCCTGAGCGGGCGCGGAGAAGGAAAAGCCAAAAAGAGTATCTGTGTGTACATGTGCACTGGTTTTCGAATACCCTACTCATCAGCATTATAGCATATTGAGGAAAGAAGCAAGTAAATCAGATAAATGATCGAGAAGATAAGAGTTTCACACACTGTACGGACAACTCACGTGCTAACAATAGAATCTGCATGGACAACTCACGTGTCAATAATATTATATATGGATCCGCATGGGCAAACTCACGTGCCAATAATATCAATACATGGATCCGCACGGACAACTCACGTGCCAATAACATATTCCGCCCAACATAGCCACATGCTTCAGTCCAAAATATCATACAGAAGCAATAAAGCAAGTATACTGATATATAATGAATGAAAATAAGGTTCTCATAATCCTTGGACTGGTGTAAATAACATGTGCAAAGTGTGATATCATAGCTAAATTTGGCAGTTTTCTTCAATGAAAGACCTTTAATAAGTTTGTATAGGGATTAAACCTCTAAGTAGACTCATCATGGATCAATTAGATCACATAAGCTATTATCAAATATTAGATATCGAACTCGAATCTTAACTGTTATTTCTGGGCTTATAGGAGCCCGAGCACAACCCAAATATGAATATACAAATTCCGGTGCCCACACTTGGGATCATTCTCACGGATGTGCGCACCCAAAAGCACGTGGCTATCACGATAATTCAGCCAACCGGTGCCTAAACCAAGTTTAAATACGATATTTACCTCAAGCAACTCAAATCACTGTCAAACTTCTAAATTTCTAACTTTCGCCAATTCAAGCCTAATTTAACTATAGACATCCAAATCACAATCCAGACACGCTTTTAAGTCCAAAATCACCCAACAGAGCTAAAAGAACCGTCAAACTCCATTCTGGAGTCGCTTACACATAAGTCAACGTCCGATCAACCATTTCAATTTTAGCTTTTAACCTTGAGACTAAGTGTCTCAATTCATTGCGAAATCCCCCCAACCCGAACCAACTACCCCGGTAAGTCACATAACAACTATAAACACAACATGAGAAGTAAATGGAGGAACATGGCTACAACTCTCAAAACGATCGGCTGGGTCGTTACATCCTCCCCCTCTTAAATAAATGTTCATCCTCGAACGTCTAGAACGTACCTGAAGTACCAAACATGCGTGTATATATGCTCCACATCTCCCACTCGATCTCCCTAGTCGACTCCTCAACTGGCTGACCTCTTCACTGCTCCTTCACTGAAACTGTCCTTTGACCTCAACTTGCGAACCTGCCGATCCAAAATGGTCATCGACTCCACATCACAGGTCAAATAACCATCCAACTGAACCGTGTTGAAATCTAAGACATGAAACAGATTGCCGA
Organism: Nicotiana undulata; assembly: GCA_005239495.1. Classification (NCBI taxonomy): domain Eukaryota; kingdom Viridiplantae; phylum Streptophyta; class Magnoliopsida; order Solanales; family Solanaceae; genus Nicotiana; species Nicotiana undulata. Next base: position 11,568 of record ML273468.1, read on the forward strand.
CATACTTCCGGAGCATAGAAACATGAAACACTAGATGCACACTCGACTAACTAGGTGGCAAGGAAAGCTTGTAATCCACCTCCTCAATCCTCTGAGGTACCTCAAAGGACCCAATATATCGAGGGCTCGACTTGCCCTTCTTCCCGAACCTCATAACACCCTTCATGGGTGAAACCTTAAGAATTACCTTCTCCCCAACCATGAAAGAAACATCATGAACTCCCTATTGGTGTAACTCTTTTGCCTAGACTGCACCGTTTGAAGCCGGTCCTGAATCAATTTAACATTGTCCAAAGCATCCTGAACCAAGTTAGTACGCAATAGCCTAGCCTCACCCGGCTCAAACCAACCCATCGGAGATCCACACCGTCTCCCATACAAAGCTTCATATGGAGCCATTTGAATGCTCGACTGGTAGCTGTTGCTGTAGGCAAACTCCGCGAGCGGCAGAAACTAATCCCATGAACCCAGGAAATCAATGACACAAGCGCGCAACATGTCCTCCAATATCTGAATAGTGCACTGGGACTGTCCGTTCGTCTGAGGGTGAAATGTTGTACTCAACTCAATTTGGGCGCCCAACTCTCGCTACACGTCTCTCCAAAAATGTGATGTAACTTGCGTGCCCCGCTCTAAAATGATGGACATTGTCACACCGTGAAGGTGAACAATCTCACGAATGTAAAGCTCAGCCAACTGCTTTGAAGAATAAGTAGTCCCAACTGGAATGAAGTTCACGGACTTGGTCAACCGATCCACAATCACCCAAATAGCATCGAACTTCCTCGAAGTCCATGGGAACCCAACTACAAAATCCATGGTTCCACTCTGGAATCTCTAGTCTCTGAAGCAATCCACCCGGCCTCTGGTGTTCTTACTTTACCTGCTGACAGTTAAGGCACCGAGCTACAAACCCCACTATGTCCTTCTTCCTTCTTCTCCACCAATAGTTCTACCTCAAGTACCGGTACAGCTTTGCGGCACCCAGATGGATGGAATACCGCAAATTGTGGGCCCCCCTCAAGAATCAACTCACGTAGCCCATCTACATTAGACATACATGTCTGGCCCTACATCCTCAACACTCGATCATCCCCAATAGTAACATCTCTAGCATCACAGTGCTGGACCTTGTCCAAGAGGACAAGCAAATGAGGATCATCATTGTCACGCCCCGACCTCAGAGAGCGCGACCGACGCTCAACCGAGATTACCCGTCTGAGCAAGCCTGTTAGATTTGCTTCTACCCAAACTCATCCATGAATAAAGAGGAGATGTACTCCATTCATCAAACACTGGAAAGACTTCCCCAACAACTCCCATTTCATTTCCATTAGTAGCTTCATTTATATTTTCCAAATTAGTACAAGTTTATAGATATAATGAAAAACATGTTTGCCAAAAATACCAACACATCTAGTTCAATTCCCAACATCAAACACCACCCACAACCTGTCTATAGAGACTCTAAGTACAACACGAGAGTAACATGGAAATGCCGGCAACAAGGCCCCGACTATACCTTAAAACATAATGTACAACTCAAATGACATCAGGACCAGAATAGAGTAGGGCTCGCCAAAACCTGCTCAATAGAGAGTGACTGCTAACAAGGACCAAAGTTGCCCACTGATGAACCACCTGCATCCATTGAAGATGCAACACCTGTGACAAATAGGATGTTAGTACATATGTAATAGTGCTAGTATGTAAAGCTAATTGTCCTCTTTTAAAGTAAAATGCGAATGTAAGAAAGGGAAATCCATGGAAACCACAATCAACAATCAATGATATCCAAAAGCCAAGTTAAGACATAGTAATTTTCAAGATACAAAGATAATATTATATATTGGTTGGGAGATCGTTAGCACCGATATACCACCGTTCACAATGCCAATACCACCGTACATTTATCACATAGTCCGATCATGACCCGCTCGGTGAGGCCGTCTCATCCGAGACATCAACCACAATCACCATTTCAATTACATTTTCAATTACAATTTCCCGCATAATCACCATCATGTGTGCGGCATGGTGTCCGATCACGATCCGATCGGCTAGGCCATATTACCACAATGCCGTGTGGATCGACATCATCCTTTTCTATCAATAATCTCATCCCAATTAAAGGGAATAATTTTATCACTTCAATCTCATCCCAAATAAGGGAAATAATTACAATCCACTCCTGGAAAGTGTAGTTTTGGGGTTAGGTTATTTCAATCTGCCCTTCCTCGTTACTATCGATACTCCCAATTTTTTTTTTTGATTTGGTCACAAGGGAAACAACAATACAAATGCATTTTCCTCATAACCTTTATTACCGTGTATAGCCTAATTGGCACTCTTAACAACTTTCAACATCATTATTTCATTAGTTCTCTTGGCCATACATATAATTCTTCATTCATGGCATAATGGCCGTATTTCTTATTCCACACTTTCATTTATTCCATTTCGTGGATCATCATCATAAATATCAACAAATAGAATATTCCGAAAATCACAACTTTAGGTTCATTAGAAATGAATACTTTAAACACAATGGATTTCATTCCAAGAAATGGAGTAAAATTATTGGCAATCGATGCGCAAGTTAAAATAATAAACAAGTAACACACCATTTATTCTTGAAATTCTTTTCCCCAAAAAATGCAATACACAATTTCGGACTCATGAATATGTAAGAATGCAAAACACATTGAAACTACATACAAAGCATAACATTAGTTAAAGTAGACACATATGGGCATCACTTGAGTTCATAAGCTTTTAAGTAATTCTATTTTCGAAGTCGATTTCGGAAAAGTTGAATCAAATTTTCATAATCTTTCTCACATCTTCTCAATTCCCTGGCACCACTAGCCACAAGTATAATTTTTATTCTTGGCACGATGGCCACAATTTATATCACCAACTCACTTCTTTCACTTTCGAGCATCTTTATACATTATAAACAACAAGGCATTTCCAATCAAGACTTTAGGTACACATATGAGTAATTAAGAGTCTTAAGCACATCGAGTTTTTCTCCCACAATTTGGCATGATAACTTTCATTTGAAACACTACTCAAAGCCATAACGTTTTAATATACATATCATTTCTAAACACATTCCCGAAGGATAACATATTGAGATAGGAACATATTTTGAATACATAATTCTCGACACTTTGCTTTTTCGGGACAATCGAGTTTATAGGGAACAACTCAAAACACGAGAATAAGGAACTTGAGCCAACCATACTTGAAACGTACGGGAACATCATGGAATCATTATACAAGAGTAGTTTAGCTAACATACCTCACTTTCAGCTTTCCTTAAATTACTACAATGTTTCGAACTAGCAATCCCATTCTATTTTGAGACATAACAAAATTGAACACAAATTAAGAAGATATTCATGGTTTCAGCTCATTTGAGTATTTTATCAAACACTAGGTGTACAAATATTACTACAAGGTCCTTCTACAAGATTTCCTTCATTCCCCAACCCAATCTTTACTTAATTGAGCTCAACAATCCTTCCACAAACCTTATTGGTACATGCATGTATAAATAATACTCTTACACCCGAGAATCCGACTCTCGATCAACCATCATCTACTCAAATTTGAAATTGAAAACTAGGGTATGGAACCTTACCTCTTAGATGAGGAACTTGTGAGGTTTCTTGTTGGATTTCAATTCTTGAGCAAGATTGGATGATTAGAATGTTAGGTTTCCTCCTTCTCTCTATGAAATACTCTTACCACACTGTAAAACCATCAGATAATCGCCCAAAATAAGACCCAAAGGCTATTTATCTAAATGGCATCGGGTTACAAAAATAGGAAAATGGACCCTCCGAACTCAGGTCTGTGGTCGCAGAATCGGCTGCATAACGGGTATGCGGGTCGCACAATGGTCGGAAAAATTGATGCCGACAACTAGGCTGCACTGTTCAGGTCTGCGACCATTTTGCGTTCCGCAGACCACTTGCGGTTCACATAATGATTCTGCGGTCGCACATTTGACCGCAGAATCACATTCTTCCAGCATTTGGTAATTTGATCATAACTTCATGTAGGATTGTCCAAATGAAAAACAGTTTGAAGAATTAGAAACTAGACTCGAAGGTCTTTCATTTGATAGGTTTTTCATCATATAAATCTTTATATATATGTAGATATACTTGTCCAAAGTTTGGTCTTATGCATACTTATTTGGAACTTTAGTCTATCATATAATTTCCAACTTGACTTAGACTTATGGCTCTCCTTAGAACCCACATCGCTTATAATATGCCTTGTACACTTAATATCATGCCCAATTTATATCTATCATATTAATAGTCCTCGTCTGCACACAAAATAATATAATTTGCACCACTTTCTTAATAACGCTTAAGTACTTCGAAATTTTTCGGGGTGCTACAATCATATTGGCGCTCTCTGATGCGATCACATAAGTAGGGGTGGGCATTCGGTATTTCGGTTCGGTATTTAAGAATTTCGGTTCGGTATTCCGGTATTCGGTTTATCAATTGTATATACCAAATACCGTACCAAATTATTTCGGTACGGTTCGGTATTTATTATTGTGGTTTCGTACGGTTTCGGTAAAGTATTCGATTTATGAATTATTCAATTGTGTTATGTGTATACCAAACGAAAATTAAAATGCTGCCAAATCCAAACGTAGTGCCACACTGGCGTGAGGGGAAACTTTCTCATATGTTGTTGAACCAGAAGTACATTAACTTTACATATCAAAAAACATAAAACATATAAATATACTTGTAAATAAATTTGAAGTAGAAGGACATATGGAAATGTACAAATTGATATACCAACATATTACAACGCATAATTGAGATTTTTACTAGCATGTATTCTTCTAGTTAGTGATATTTTTAAGTTATTGCTCAATCCTTTGAATTAACCGGAGAGATAGAGACACAAGTAGCTGATTTACAAATTCAATATGGAAACAATTCGATCTGTTCCATTTCATATATGTTTATATAAAACCACTAAGTCCATACTAGACTTTCAACTTCCAGTTTATGCCATTATATACACAAAGAAAGAAAAGGGGATAATTGGAATTAGAATAAGAATATTATGTTTCAAGAATTGAGATGACAAAGAGAACAACATAAATGGATTTGTGTATTTATATACGAAGAATTGGTTTCATCTATTTTTGTCACATGCCATACATTTGATTGCCTGGTTCTAACCCAATGTGAAATAGCATAACAATGAAGGGACTTTATGGTATATAGGATAAACAAAGGTATCCCTTTAATTTAATTACGTTGATGGTAATTCGGATTATTTCGTTTTGATTGGGATTTGCAGTGGATATGAGGGGACAAAATGGATTTAAAAATTCCCTGTAGAGTATAGAAAGCACAAGCATGTCGAGATGGTGTTTACTTGCTTATTTGTGTTCTCTGGTGGTTTGGCTCCTTCAGGAAAAGGATGCGGCGTGAGTGAAGAAGAAGAACTGAAGATGAGAGAGTCGTTGGTTCAACCTAATTTGCTAATTGCTAAAAACTAAAATGGTCTAACCTAATAGCCTAAGACTAAGAGTACTGAGCTTGGGAAGTTGGGCTTGGGGGGAGACGGGAATGGGAATTAAATTGGGCTGGCCGGTTGGGCACTGGGTGGGTACATATAGGTAGGGTCCAAAAAAATGTCCTTAAAATATTGGTATATTCAATATATTCGGTATATTTGGTATACCAAAGTTTTAAAATAGTAATACCAAAAACCGAACCGAAATACCAAAAATTTAATACCGAATTAGACCGAAATACCGAAAAAACCGAAACCGAAATACCGAATTAATTCGGTTCGGTTCGGAATTCGATTTTTCGGATTTTATGCCCACCCCTACACATAAGTAAGACTGAGTAACCACAGAAGCTAGAACCCGACTGGGCTACGAAATATCTAATCTGACGAGCTAGTTGTCCAAGGCCTGAACATTAACCGCAAGAGGTCTCTCACCAACATGAATGAATGCAAGGCTACCCATGCTCACCGCCTTTCTACTCAAGGCATCGACCACTACATTGGCCTTCCCGGGATGATACAGAATGGTGATGTCATAATACTTAGCAGCTCCAACAATTTTCGCTGCCTCAAATTTAGATCCTTTTGTTTGAACAAGTGCTGGAGACACTGATGATCCGTAAATACTCACAAGACACACCATAGAGATAATGCCTCCAAATATTCAATGCATGAACGATGGAAGCCAACTCCAACTCATAGACAGGGTCATTTTCCTCATGAGGCTTCAACTGATGCGAAGCATAAGAAATCACTCTACCATCCTGCATCAAGACACATCCAATACCGATTCGTGAAACATCACAATACACTGTATAAGAGCGTAAAGCTGAAGGCAAACTAGAGCTAAAGTTGTGGTCAAGGAAGTATTGAGCTTCTAGAAGCTCTCCTAACACTCATCCGACCACTTGAAAGTAGCACCCTTTTGGGTATATTTGGTCAAAAGCAATGCAATAGACGAGAAAACCTTCAGGAAGCGACGTTAATAATCGGCCAAGCCGAGAAAGCTTCGAATCTCCGTAGTTGAGGAGGCTCTGGGCCAACTCTGAACTGCCTTATCTTCTTGGATCCACCTGAATCCTCTCACCAGAACCCACATGCCCCAAGAATGCCATTGAGATAAGCCAAAACTCACATTTGGAGAACTTGGCATAAGCTTCTTCTCCCTCAACCGTTGCAACACAATCCTCAAATGTTGGGCGTGCTCCTCCTGGCGACGAGAGTACACCAGGATATCATCAATGAATACTATGAAAAACTAGTCGAGAAAAGGCTGAAACACACTGTTCATCAAATGCATGAATGTTGCTGGGGCGTTGGTCAACCCAAAAGACATCACAAAGGAACTCATAATGACCATAATGAGTCCTGAATGCCATTGAATATCGAGTCCCGAATCTTCAACTCGTGATACCTAGACCTCAAATCAATATTAGAGAACACCCTTGCTCCATGAAGCTGGTCAAATAGATCATTAATGCGCGGCAAAAGGATACTTGTTCTTGATTGTAACTTTGTTCAACGACCTATAGTCGATGCACATCCATATAGTAATATCCTTCTTCGTCACAAACAGAACGGGTGCACCCCAAGGCGACTCACTAGGCCTAATAAACCCCATATCAAGAAGATCCTGAAGCTGCTCTATCAATTCCTTCAACTCAGAATGTACGATACGATATGGAGGAATAGAAATAGGATGAGTTCCCGACACCAAGTCAACATCGAAATCAATATCCCTGTCGGGCGGCATGCCCGACAGGTCTGCAGGAAACACATTCGGAAAATCTCGCACCACCGGAACATAATCAATAGTAGTAGTATCATCACCAACATCCCTCACAAAGGCCAAATAAGATAAACAACCCTTCCCAACCATCCGCTGGGCCTTCACGTATGAAATCACTCTGCTAGGAACATAGTCTAGAGAACCTATCCACTCAATCCTTGGCAACCCCAACATCGCTAACGTCACAGTCTTAGCGTGACAATCTAGAACAACACGACATAGAGACAACCAATCCATACCCAAGATCTCGTCGAAATCAACCATACTAAGCAATAAGAGATCAACTCTAGTCTCCAAAACCCAAATAATCACTACACAAGACCGATATATACGGTCCACAACAATAGTATCACCCACTGCCGTAGATAGATGAACATATGAAACTAAGGACTCACAGACATATCCAGATAATGAGCAAAATACGATGATTTATACGTATAAGTGGAACAAAGGTCAAATAATAAAGAAGCATCCTTGTGGCATATTGAGACAATACTTGTGATCACTGCATCTGAAGCAACGACTTTCGTCTGGCAGGAATAACAAAGAATCGGGCCTGACTGCCACTTGATCGGCCTCCCCCAGGGCGACCTATAGTTGTCTGGCCCCCACCTCGAGCTGGCTGAGTGAGTGGTGTAACTGTTGGTGCTAATACCTTTAGTCGAGAACTCTGTTATGAAGCCCCACTCAACAATCTAGGGCAATCTCTCTTGATATGACCCAGGTCCCCGCACTCGAAAAAACTCCTCAGACGGAGCTGATGCTCCTGATAGCCCGAGGTACTGCTTGTAGAAACCTGAGTAGATGAGGCATGGTGAGAACTCTACACTGGTAGTGCACTGAATAAAGACAGGCCCGAGTGAGCACTGTAAGAACCGTGGCTAACTGATGCACCACGATGAGTTAGACGAGCCGTCTGAGCGGGCCTATAAGGATGACCCTTATTGTGGTAGGACTGCAAGGAACACCAAAGAAAACACCCGAACCTCGAGGCCTCTTAGCCTCCCTCTCCTCACGCTCCTGATTACGGACCAAGTCTATCTGTCGAGCGATATCAACCACCTTGTCGAAAGTAGCACCAGATACCCTCTCCTGAGTCATAAGCAACCACAACTGATATGTGAAGCCATTAATGAACCTCCTAATCCTCTCCCTATCAGTGGGAACCAACCAAACTGCGTGACGAGCCAACTCTGAAAACTTCATCTTGTACTGGGTCACATACATGCCATCCTAACAAAGCTGCTAAAACTATCTACGCAGCTCCTCCCTGCGGGATTGCGACACGAACTTCTCCAAGAAGAGAATAGAGAACTCATGCCATGTAAGTGGTGCTGCATCGACTGACCCACGCCTCTCATAAGCCTCCGACCATTTGAAGGCAGCCCTAATAAATTGAAAAGTAGTGAACGAGACCCCACTGGTCTCCAAAAAACCCCCCGTGCGAAGAATCCACAAGCACCTATCCAAGAAGCCCTGAGCATTCTCTGAATCGACCCCACTAAATGATGGAGGCTGAAGCCTCCCAAATCTGTCTAGTCTTCTTTGCTCATCATCAGTTATAACGGGACCCACTTGGGCATGAGCACTTGCAATCGGCTGGGCTAGTAGTACCCTCGGTGCTTAAGTCCCTTCATCACTTGCTCTGGTGTAGGGCAGCGAGAGTCTGGGTACCTCCCCAGCCTGAGAAGTGGCTGTTGCAGCCAGAATAGAGACCGCATGAGCAAGGCTAGTGCACACAGTCAAAATCTAAGTCAAAGCGTCCTATTGGCCTGGAATCACAATGGGCACAACTAGTGCCTGAGCTGGCCCCACTGGCTCAACTGTATCTGGTACCTGCTCCTAAGCTGGTGTGACTGGCGGATATGTAGGCGCTACCTTCGTTGTTGTACGAGCTGCACCTATGCTCTTACCATGGTTCCTACCGCGACCCTGGCCTCTCGTGGTCCTAGCCGGTGGTACTAGTGGTCGTCTTTCCTGACCGGTAGCACGTGTCCTCTCCATCTATGAGAGAATAGAATAACAGAAGTTTAGTTACTAGGATAAAAAAATTCGCACAACAAGAATACAAGAATGTGAAGTTTCCTAAGGTTTGAGAACCACTAGAAGATAAGTACAGACGTCTCCATACCGATCTTCAGGACTCTATAAACCTGCTCATGACTCGTGAGACCTATTTAAACTAGGCTATGTACCAACTTGTCACAACCCAAAACCAACCCGTCGTGATGGAGCCTATCATAGTACTAGGCTAGTCGACTACGCAAGCATTTCCAACACTTAAAGCTTTGAAAGATACGAAAATAGTTTAACTTAAAGAATAATCTTTTTAAAACAAAACAAAATGTCTTCTCAATACATAATCTCTTCCAAAATCGGGGTGTCACCGAATACATGAACATCTATACATAACAACAAAAGGACTGATACATTTTCTGGAAAGTAAAACTAAATACATAAACTAAAAGATAATGAAAGGAGGATCAAGGTCTGTGGACGCCATGCAGCTTCCTCAGTGATCTCCGAGCAGATAGACTCCGCAATCAACAACCGTCGTGCCCTGATATTCCTGGATCTGCACACGAGGTGCAGGGTGTAGTGTGAGTACAACCAGCTCAATAAATCAAAAATAAACAAGGAAAGATAAGACAAGTTGATTGTTGAGACACTAGTTATACCAGTACAATTCTGCCCTTTTTGATTAACATAGAGTAAGATTTAAAGCTAGCTCATAAGGTTCGTGGTACGAGCATCTGTGTATTACATATGTAGTGGTTTTCAAATACCCTACTCAGCAGCATTATGGCAGAGGAAATAAGCAAGTAAATCAGATAACTGATCGAGAAGGTAGGAGTTTCACACATTGCACGGACAACTCTTGTGCTAACAATAGAATTTGCACGGATAACTCACGTGCGACACGGAAAGCTCACGTGTCAATAGTATCATTTTATGGATCCGCACGGGCAACTCACATGTTGCACGGACAAATCATGTGCCAATAATATCAATACATAGATCCGCACGGATAACTCACGTGCTGCACGGACAATTCACGTGCTAATAACATAATACGCCCGACATAGCTGCATGCTCCAGTCCAAAATATCATACAAAAGCAATAAAGCAAGTATACTGATATACAATGAATGAAAATAAGGTTCTCATAATCCTTGGACCGGTGTAAATAGCATGCTAAAGTGTAGCTATGTGTAATGTGTGCTATCGTAGCTAAATTTGGAAGTTTTCTTCAATGAAAAACCTTTAACAATTTTGCTTAGGGATTAAACCTCTAAGAGGACTCATCATGGCTCAATTAGATCACATAAATTGTTATCACATATTAGATATCGAAGCTTGAAGCTTAACAGTCCTTTCTGGGCTTATAGGAGCCCGAGCACAACCCGAATACGAATATACAAATTTTGGTGCCCGCACTTGGGATCATCGCCACACATGTATCCACCCAAAAGCACGTGGCTATGACGAAAATTCAGGCAACTGGTGCCTCATTAAAGTTTAAATATGATACTAACCTCAAGCAACTTGAATCACTCCGCTAGCAAGTTCTTGCCTCACGAAACGGCCCCAGAACGTCCCAAATATAGACATAAACAATTCGATACAATCTATACGGGCTAAAAGAATCAATTCCATAAGAAAACACTAAGTTTCGATTCAAATTAAAAAAAGTTAATTAAAAAATCAGCCCCTGGGCTCACGTCTCGGAATCGGGTAAAAGTCACAAAATCCGAACACCCATTCAACCATGAGTCCAGTCATACGAAAATTATTCTAACCCGTTACCAAAATCTCAATCAAAATCTAAAAATGCGGCTTAAGAACTTTCCTCCATTTCCCCTAGTTTTCCATCCCAAATCGCTAATTTAATGATGAATTTAAAGACATAATCATGGAAATTAACCAAAACTAGTTCAGAATCACTTACTCCAATCACCCACTTGAAAATCTCTCCAAGAATCATCTCCCACCGAGCTCCAGAAATCTATTTTGTGTTATGAACTCAAACCCTCATTTTGAAACATTTAAATATGTTGCCCATACGTTATACATCGCGATCGAGGAACCTACATCGCGATCGCGAAGAACAATAATCACAGTCTCCAAAAAGTCTATGCGAACGGGGAATAACTACTCCGAACGTGATGCTTACCTGACCTGACCCTTCGCGAACGCGTGCACAACTATGCGGTCGCGTAGGCTTAAAGCCTGATGCCCCAACTAGCCACTCCTCTATGCGAGCGCGTGATCCATCTCGTGTCCGCGATGACCTGAAACTCTCAATGCTTCGTGAACGCGAGCCTTATATCGCGAATGCAAAGAATAGATCACCACCTACCATCAACAACCCTTCGCGATCGTGTCCCTGTCTTCGCGGTCGCGAAAGAGGAAACCAGATACACTTACACCGGCAACTTCAGCACATTTCTGAGTCCAAAATTGATCCGTTAACCAACTGAAAGTCACCCAACGCCCCCTAACCTCAAACAAACATACCATCAAGTCCTAAAACATCATACAAGCTTAGTCGAGCCTTCAAATCACATCAAACAAAAACAAAAACATGAATTGCACCCCAATTCAAGCCTAAGAAACCAAGTAAATCCAACTTCTACCAACGACGCCAAAACCTATCAATTCACGTCCGATTGGCCTCAAATTTTGCACACAAGTCACAAATGATACCACGAGCCTACTCCAACTCCTGGTACTCCAATCCGAGCCCGGTAACCACAAAGGCCACTCTCGGTCAAACTTACAAATTTCCAACTTTCGCCAATTAATTCCTAATTCAACTATAGACCTCCAAATCACAATTCAGATATGCTCCTAAGTCCAAAATCACCCAACGTAACTAACAGAACCGTCAAAACTCCATTTCGGAGTTGTTTACACATAAGCCATAGTCCGACCAACCATTTCAACTTTAGCTTTCAACCTTGAAACTAAGTGTCTCAATTTATTTCGAAATCCCTCCGGATCCAAATCGATTACCTTGGCAAGCCACATAACAGTATAAAATACAAAATATACCGTAAGTGAAAAAATGAGACTATAACTCTCAAAACGACGCCGGGTCGTTACATATATTGATCGAATAAGTGAGTTTTGATTAATGGATAGTTAAACCACGGAAAAAGATGGAAATTGGCATAGAGTCATGACTTATATGAGAATAAAGGATAGGCAATTACTATTTGTCGGAAAGAATAAAGACAAGATGCAATCAAGGTGAAGGCGGCAACCCATATAAAGCTTCGCCTAAATGACCTTTTCATGCGAAGTAATGGTTGACTAAGCCCTCTTTAATTACTTTGTTGCTAAGCAACCGTTTTAGAAGAAATATCAGGTTCGGATTCGGCATTCTTGGAATCAAAGTTGATTGGTCAAATTTGCTTTGACTAAATTCATGCGTTTGGACATTATTTAATTTTGAAAAAAGTATTTAAAGTTAGTCAGAAAAGACTATTTATAAGAGTTGTACTCAAACATCAATGTTAATGGGAAAAAGTTGAAATTTGTGAGTAAACTATTAGTTTTCGTTTCCACCCGTTTTATTAAAGCAACGAGAAAAAAATTCAGATTCACGTTGGGTAAGATCATTAAAGGAGGAAACGCTTCCTACTAATTCTTTTCTATTTCCAGGGATGCCTGTGGCTTTTGTACGAAGTAAAATTGGTTAATTACCGGTGAATGTGACATATGGAACCAAGAACATAAGTTGAATCGAGGAATAATTGGCATCGCTTACAAAGTGCATAACCTCTACGAGATGGATCCCGAAGGGAGCATAATCGATGACAAAAGACTCATAGATTTGACATCGGATAATATTTAATAAACAGTCGTTACAAAGAATATATGCATTCAAAGCCAACCGTTATGCATCCATCAATGATATTTTTAGTCTCATACAAGAAGAACTTGATTTTAGGAATTTGCCCCCTAAAGATAGCTATATATGTCAGATTGATAATTCTTGAAAAGGACTTGAAATATTCTGCACACTTAACTGTAACTCGTTATTTTACACTCAATTTAATAGTTTTATCATCGCTTTATCATTGCTTTCGTTTCTACTCTTGGAAAAACAGAGTTCAGAGTCAAGCTCGTTATCCTTTTAAATTTCAATCGTTAATCTTATTTCTTGTTCCATTTTTTTATATCTTTTTGGATCAAATCGATTCGCTTGTCTATAAACCACGATTACAAATTCAACTGTACATTTCACGAGTAAACAGTTTGGAACTCACCCTGGGGCATAAATAGTGGCGTAATTGCTTTGATCATTTCGTTTTTTACTAACAAGTTTGGGTTCTTTCTGTCACGACCCAAAGTCCAACTAGCCGTGATGACACCTAACTCAACCCGCTAGGTAAGCCAGTTAACAATAAGCTAATTCAAATGAGATTCATTAAGAGAAGCAATGATAATGCAACTGAAATATTATACAAAAAATTTCCAAGGACTGGTACCACAAATCATGAGTTTCTAAACTCTTCAGCCTTTAAATAGTATCAAAAGTTATATATCATTTTCTTGGTCTAAACTCTTATTAGGTTTTAATATATGTCTAATTAATATCTTAAAAATTATAACTTTCAAAATTATGTTTTACGTACTTCACATATATAACCAATGTAATTCATTTTGTAGAATGAATAACAAACTAATCCTTAACAAAAATTATTCCTAATGATCACATGATGCAAATAAGTTATATTTTGAGATTATCACGGGAAGATCTACCCTATCATTTGTCACGATCCGAATTCCCACCGTCGGGGCCGTAATGACGCCTAACATTTCACTTGCTAGGAAAGCCAACGTTAGAGAATTATCAAGCAAATCTTTATTCAATTTCGTAAATCGCAACAAATAAACTAAAACGACTTAAAAATGAGTGTCACAATTCACGAACTTCTAAAATTTTTACTACAAGCAATGTTTGAAAGAGATACAACTGTTTTCGAAATGAAAGAAACAGTAAAGTGAAATGTAAAGAGGGGGACGCTAGGATTTGCAGACGCCGACATATATATATGTATATATATATATATATATATATATATAAATATAAGGACAAGAAGCTAATACCAATATAAAAATTAAACCTGCAGAATAAAGTTAATCAGAGTGCAAGTAAATAAATTTATGGGGCAGAGTCAACCATGTAAATTAAATGCGATAATTTAATTTAGGCGGTATAACCGACCATAATGCATAAATCAAATAAGCAAGATTGAAGTAAATAAGAACTTGATTGATTATTGAAAATGCAAAAATTGATANATATGGGGTGCTATTTATAGCCAAAAATATAAAAATTACATAGTGTTTTCTAATGTCATCCATGATGTCATTAGGAGTAAATGCTATCTGATGTCATGGATGATGTCAGTTGTGATGTCATTGCGCCATCATGCTGATGTAATTTCTGATGAATTTTCTCAGAAAATTAAATTAGGGAAAAATTAGATCAGGGTCTTCTTCTTCTTCTGATGATGATTTGTCAGACGAAGATGCTTGGTTCTGTTGACCCGGAACTTGACTCTTCAGAGAATCAAGAATTTTTTCCATTTGCTGAATGAAGTCAAGCCTGCTGCTGGGACCAACTAACTATGCGTTCACAATGGATTTTTGTTGGAGAAATAGTATTTGGGCAGCATCTGTTATTGCTAAATACTGCGGATGAGACATGAACCATTTCTCCACTGCTGGCACATAGGCGTCGGAGGAATCCCACATTTTATACCACTTGCAATGACCTTGGAGGGCTAACCATGGCAGTCCTTTATGTCCTTCTGGCTTATGGAAGGAAAACTTCTGAGAGTATATCCATGGGATATGAAATCTATGAGAAAATTGGCGGAGGATGGGTATCTGCTGCTCACTAGAAAATCTGTGGCAGAAATAGTTATAACCTTCCTTTACCGGTGCTGGGAGAATTTCAGCTCTATGACCATATGCAGGCCACCATTGATGTATAAACCACTGAGGGAAGTCAGAGGCCAATTTTTTACCCCAAAGGATGAACCACAAATGCTTTCCAAATTGGTTTTGGAAGGTGAAAGCATTCATCCATGCTGTCTGGTAGTCATAGTAATTGTAAAATTGCGGATCAAAAGGCTGAGAAAGCTTTTTGTATGTTGCTGGGTGGGTTCCCCAATCCTTTTGGTGAGATTACTTTGTTAATCCACACCGTAGTATGAGTTACATATGATTGGGTTTGTTTGTCTTTATGGGGTTTAAACAAGCAGGATTTGGTATCTGTGAGAATAAACTCATAGTATTTTTTAGTGTGTTTGTGGGTATGTTGAATAAAATTGGCTGAAGGGCTAAGTAGTTTCTTAGCTACCTCCTGGGGATTGGAATGCCAGAACTCTGGTTCAACTTGGGTGAGTGGGTAGACACTCTCATTCTTAATATAAGTAGGCTCATCGGAAGAGGAGCTTCTGTTTGGAGAAATAGGTTGTGGCATTGGTGAAGAAAGTGCCTGAGTAGATGTGGATTTTTGGATGTTGGATGAACATCCAGTACCTGCAATGGGGCTTGTAGCCTCCAATATTTTTTTGTGTGGTGCTTTTAGCAGCCACAGGAATTGAAGAAGCCGTGTGGCTTTGGGCCGCCACGGAATTTGAAGAAGATGCGTGGCTTTGTGCCGCCGCTTTAGAACAAAAGTTTTTGTACAATTGATACTGATCTCTCAGTAAATTTTTAAATAGGCTAGGCATGGTTCTCTGATCATTGATCCCCATGAGTTGGCGCCATTGCATGAATTCTTCCTCTGTCCAAGGAGAAGTCATGGTTTGTGCTAGTTGGGTTTGAGCTTGTTGGGATTCTTCTTCCTCAACTAGGTCTGCCCAGCTTTTTGGATTGGAAATTGGGATGGGTCCTAAACTTTCTATCATATGAATTTGGGGGACTCCGCTCATGGCGTAGTCTGATGGTTTTTTGTACTTGGGCTGGCTTGTTGCAGCTGTGCTTTTTGTTAGTTGCTTGGAGGCAACTGAAATGGTGTGTTGTTTTGAAACAACATCTGTAGTAGACTGTTTAGGTACTACCTCATTGATATTTTGTTTAGGTGGGGGAAGAGCAGGTATTGGAGAACCTGAGACTTCTTCTTTCTTTTTTCTTGGCATTTTATCTTCCCTACAAGAATTCTCTGGTAAGAAAATCTGGAATACAGTTTGAGCTCCCTTTGATATATTCTATATCAAAATCGAAAATAGATAAAATAGCTTGCCATCTAGCAAAGATATGTTTAGAAGCAAGATTTTCCACATCTTTTTGTAAAACGGATTTCGCTGCTTTACAATCAATTCTTAGCAAAAATTTTTGATTTAACAAATCAGCTTGAAATTTAGAAATGCATAAAACAATTGCTAAAATCTCTTTTTTAATTGTAAGATAATTTTTTTGGGAATTATTCCAATGTTTTGATGCAAATGCAACAATTTGTTCCTTGTTACCCTTTTTCTATTTTAAAATGCCACCATAACCAATATCTGATGCATCAGTTTCAACTATTTTAAATGCAGAAGGGTCAGGAAGAGATAGGCAAGGAAGGTCCTTGACTTTCAATTTGATTTCCTTGATAATATTGGTGTGGACAGAAGTCCACGGAGGTGGAGGTTTTTTCAACCTGTCGTGCAGAGGTTTTAGCAAACTGCTAAGACTTGGGATAAAATCTGATACGTAATTAACACAACCTAAAAATCTTTGGAGCTGGGTTTTATCCAGGATTTGGTCCGGAAATTTGTCAGCAAATTGTATGGATCTTTGAATTGGGACAATAGTTCCTTGCTCGATATTATGACCAAGAAAGCGGATGTTGATTTGGAAAAGACTGTATTTAGTTTTTGATAAAACTAAACCATTTTCCTTGATAACGTTAAAGAAAACTCTTAGGTGTTTAAAATGTTGATCTATACTAGTAGAAAAAACTAGAACATCATCAATATAAACAATAATAAATTGTGAGAAAGGATTAAAAATGTCATTCATTATTCTTTGAAATTCTGAAGGGGCATTTTTTAAACCAAATGGCATTACATTCCATTCGTATTGCCCAAATGGTACAGTAAAAGCAGTTTTATATCTCTCCTTAGGATCTATTTGAATTTGCCAAAATCCTGATTTTAAATCAAATTTTGAAAAGATAGTTGCAGCATAAAGCCGTTGAAGTAAATCCTTCTTGTTTGGGATATGATATCTAATCCAACAAAGTGCTTTGTTCAAAGGTTTTTAATTTATGACTAATCGAGGGACACCTCGTTCAATCTCGAAATTTTTATTGACATAAAAGGCAGCACAACTCCAAGGAGATTTACTTGGAGAGATGATGCGTTTTTCAAGAAGGTCATTGATTTCTGTTTGACAATGCATTGTTAGCTCATGATTCATCTGGATAGGACGAGCCTTTGTGGGGATGGTTTTTTCATCAAAGTCAGGTTCGTAAGGGAGCTTCACAATGTGTTTCTT
>ML273468.1:29581-121460 GCA_005239495.1 Nicotiana undulata
CCTTGTTTTGTTACCATAAAAGGTATGAGTTCCTCGATGAAGGGAGTACCTAATATAACTGGATTAGTAATATCTTTTACTAATACAAAAGAATTTGAGACTGACAATGGAGAATTATCTACTGAGGATCTTACTTCGACATTGGAGAGTTTGAACTTAATCCCTAGTTTATCCCTGTTGGAAACCATAAGACCTTCTTTGTTTTTTTCAAAGAATTTGGTTGGAATAAGTCCTTCTTGTATGCAATTGAGATCTGCACCAGTATCAAATAAGGGCAATAATATCTAAGGTAAATGATTTATTGATAATTAGGATGACTCTCATGTGCCATTTTCTTATGGAAATTCTGGAGAGGTGGTTGACAAAAACTTCCTTTTCAACAGATTTTGCTTCGGTTGGTTTGGGCTCTCCTATTTTGGTAGAGAGTTGTTGTAGAACAAGACGATCCAATTCTTGTTTAACCTTAATCTCTCGGATTTCTTCTTTAAGAAATGCGATTTCGGTTTGGAGATCTTGGATGGTTACTGCTTTAGGTTTCTGGGAAGGGAATCTACCGAGGATATCGGTAATGTTGTAGGTATTGGCAATTCGAGGATGATTTGAAAAGACACTAGAGGAAGAGGTAGAGGGCTTATCTATAGCTTGTTTGAATTGTTCAAGATAATACCTCTTTTGATCTGAGTCTTGGAGATTACTTATTATTTCAAGAAGAAGATCCTGCTCTTTGGAGAGAACATTAATTGTAGGTTCTTCTTGACTAGATTAGGATGAAGATGACTTGGCATCATCATTTTTGAGTTGGTTAAATTGTTGTTCTTGTTTATCGTCAGCAATATCAGAAGTATCACTGTCTTCCAATAAAAGTTGTTCGATCTGATTAAGGAAAGACTCATCTAGAGCAAGATTTCTAACTTTGTTAGACAGTTTGCAGTATCTGGCAATGTGGCCTGTTTTGACACATTTGAAACATTTGACAGGATTGGGAGTTTGGAAGTTGGTTGGTTTATTTTTACTGGGAAGGGCTTTTGATTTAGAAGGAAATGGTTTATTCTTCCTAAATTTTGGTGCAGGAGACTTATATTTCGCAGTCTCCATATCCTTGGATGTCCGTCGCTTATGAGGCTTCGTATTACAAGATGATAAGCCAAATTGTTCACAGAAGCTACCTAGATCTCGGCGGGTCTGTGTTCTATCTTTGGCTAATTGTCTCAGTATCTTATCTTGTCGACAGATTTTGAGAGTTACATGTTGTATGAGACTGGTAAGATGACCATAGGTGATTTGTTCGTAAGGAATAACATCACCAGAATGCTGATTTTGGAGTTCTTCTTTGACTAAATCTCTAAAAGACTTAGGTAAGCCATCAAGAAATTTTTCTTTCCAATATGGGAGGTTTCCGTCGGGTTTCTCATAAATTCGAGTAAGAAAGGAATCTTTATACCATCTGAAATCAGAGAGAGTTTTACACTTAAGGTTGTTAAGTATCTCAGAAGATCTTTCCCTAAAGATACCTGGACTACCTATGAATGTTTTGATAATGGTATAAATCAGGGTATTAGTTGAATCAGGAATGGTGTAGCCATCCTGAAGAATTGGTTCTCCTATGGAATTAACTCGTACACTTGTAAGAATTTGGTTTTTTTCTTCTTCGCTGAGATGGGTATCCCACCATCCTTTAAGTTGACCTGTGAAACCTGCTACTAGAACATGGGTAGTAAGTTGGTCAGAGCAGTTATGAGAAGTTCGGTAAGCAGTAGCTACCATAGTCATTTGTTGTAATTTGGCAAGAATATTGTATTCAGAACAACCATCTATATTCCATTCATAGATGTTATTTGCATTATAGTTGTTTTGCATAACAGTGGGTCTTTCCTCTAAAGCTACATCAGGATGGGTAGCTCTAGAATAGTAAAGTCTTTGGGGTTGATGCCAGTTGAAGGATCCTGTTCCGACATGATTAACTTCTAAGGGAGGGTCGTTACGAGATTGTTCTGGTTCTGAATTGTTTTCTTGGTCAGATTCAACTTCTCGGAGAACTCCAACAGAAGAATCTTTAGTTGTAGTGTCTTGAGCTATGGCTTTCTCAATTTCTAAGATCCTACGCTGAAGGTCAGAGAACTGAGGATAGTCTTTTGCTTGGTGGATCCGAAGTTCTGTAGCAAAAGTTCTAGGAATTTCATAAGGTTTAAATAAAGGGATTGAATAAGTTGATGCTTCTACTGCCTTTGAGTTAACAGAGGCTGAAGGTGGTTTTGTAACTAAATATTCACCAAGAGATTGTAAATATTTATTTGTATAATTATTCTGTTCAAAATTATTTTTGATATCCTTTCCTGTAATAGCTTCATTTTCATTTTTTAATTTGAAAGGGTTGGCTACTACTGCAGTGTTTGCATAATTTGTTGAAAATCCTTGTGCTGGCGGGAGTTGTGAAATTACTTCTTCTCCAGAGGAGGTTTTCCAAACATTTGAAATGTTGACGGATTTAGAAAAAGGGAAATCTAGTTGGTGATATTCCGCATAAGCTTCAAACCAATCAAAGAAATTTATTTGTTCTTCTACGGAGTTTAAAAATTCATAGTAAATATTTTGGAGATTTTTTCTTTCGTCTCCTTGAAAATTCTAGTAAAACCAAGTTCTTTTGAAAATATTTTCTTGTGAGTAAAAATTTGCTCGAAGTCTTTCTTTATCAATTTTAAAATCTTTTTTCAAGACACCTAACTCAGCGCCTAAAGCTGAATAAGTGGGAGATTGAGGTTGTTCATAGTTAACCTCGGTTGGAGGGGCTGTTTCTACAATATATTTAGCTTGTGGAATTCTAGAGTCAAAATTAACCGTTTCGATTCTAGAAGGAAGGGAAGATATTGAGTGTCTTAGTGACTAAATTTCAGATTGTACTGAAGAGGAAGAGACAGAGACTCTTTGGCTAAGTGACCTTTGGAAGGAGATGGATACAGATCCGCTAGAATATTGTTGGATCTGCGAGACCGTAGTATTTTCTGGTTTCTCAGCTTGAGTAGCGTCCTATAGTAACCAGTTTTGCGGTAGAGAAACTTGGCTCCAGGAAATGGGTTTTGGTATTGATAGATGAGATCTTTGAAGATCTGTTTTGAAAAGGAAGTTTTTGTCAACCACCTCTCCAGAATTTCCATAAGAAAATGGCACATGAAATATATACTACCACCCGGATCTGGTGCCACAATTCACGAACTTCTAAGATTTTTACTACAAGTAAGTGTCTGAAAGAGATACAACTATTTTCGAAATGAAAGAAATAGTAAAGTGCAATGTATAGAAGGGGACACCAGGGTCTGCAGACACTGACAAATCTACCTTGGGTCTCCTATAAGATGAATCCTGCAGCCAACCTCACGATCATCTTGGACCAACACCAAAATTTGCACAGGAAGTGCAGAGTGTAGTATCAGTACAACCTACCCCATGTACTGGTAAGTGCCGAGCCTAACCTCAATGAAGTAGTGACGAGACTACGGTGGGTCACTCACAATATAGCCTGTATGCCGTATATATGATAAAAGCAAACAAAAGGAAGACAAAATAGAAATAAACAGTAACTTGCAAGAAATAACTACAACTCCCGGAAATAAGTCAACGAAATTTCCAATCCTTAAGTGCAATAAAGGATACTGTAAAGCTAACACAGTTCCAGGAAAGCATAAACACATTGGTTACTGCGGCGCGCAACCCGATCCCACCGTATATCTCACATTCCTCCCCTTATTCCCTAGCATAAACAATAGTGAATACAAAAAATTGTGTTGCGACATGCAATCCGATCCCATCATATCACAATAACACTATCATAGTTCACCCTTATCCACCAAAAAATCCACCCTTATTACACCTTTTGCGGCGTGCAACCCATTCTAACCATACAATATCAATTCACCCTTATTACACCTCAACATATCACCCTTATTTTACCTGTTGCGGCGTGCAACCTGACCTCGCCATATCAATATTAATTACTCAATATATAAAGAAATTTCACAATTTACATCACAGAAACCCTTCACAGTACTTAAACTCCAAACCAAAAAAAGGAAACTTGTACACCATGAAAGTTCACATAAGTAATATTACACAGGGATACAAATTTAGGATATACAACAAAAGGTACCAATAGACTAGCTCAAGAAATTAATACGAGATAATGAAGCTATGGAAGAACTAATATCACTAACCGGAGAAAACAATGTCTAACAAGTAGCAAGTAGGCATGGGAACACAACTAGAGCATGTAACAATTAAGACAGGAAAAAGAGTAAATATGAGAAAAACGGGAAAAACAGGGAAAACATATAATTTGGCGGCGCATAAGTACTCGTCACCTCACTTATAAAGTGCTCACATGAATTTCACATTACGAAAAGTCTGAGGGTTCGTAATTCCCTCAAGTTAAGGTTAGACACAACATTACCTCACTCCAAAGGTCACTCAATGCTAAATCATAGCTTTTCCTCTAGAATTCGCCTCCAAACAAGTCGTATCAATAAATTGGGGAAGAAAAAGTCTTGGAAAAATCGCCTCTAAGGTTTTGGGTTTTGAAAATTTGAGAAATGAACCTAAAATCCCATCCAAAGTCATTTTGATCAGTTGCAGGTGTCGCATGTGCGACCTGGGGTTCGCATATGCAAGCCCAACAAATGTGAAGAACCTATCGCAAAGAGAAGGCTTCCCCATTTCTGCTATCATCGCAAATGCAAAGAAATCTCGTAAATGCGAGCATGACCCTTTCCGCAATTGCGACCATGTGATCGCAAATGCGATCACTGCCTTCCCCCGTCCCACTTCGCAAATGCGAAGGAATGTTCGCAGATCCGAAGATCATGAGGCCCAGCTATTCTTCGCAAATGCGAGAAATAGCTCCCAAATGCGGAACATGCAGAGGTCGCGAGATCAGAGGCCTACACCAGATATTGCAACACCAACAATGCTCTAAGTCAAATTTTCACTCCGTAGCCTATCCAAAACTCACCCGAGCCCTCGGGGCTCCAAACCAAACATACACACAAGTCTAAAAATATCATATGAGCTTGCTCGCGCAGTCAAATTTGCAAAAATAACACCTAGAACAAAAAGCTGAACACCAAATCAAATGGAATTTTCAAGAAAGTTTTGAAGCTTCTATTTTCACAACCGGATGTCCGAATCACGTCAAACCAACTCCGTTTTTCATCAAATTTCACAGGCAAGTCATAAATAAAGTATTGGACCTATACCGTGTTCCGAAACCAAAATACGGACCCATTATCCAAAAGTCAAACTTTTGTCAAGCATGTTACATTAATAAAGCCTTTAGCTTTCAAATTTTGACAAAGTCCGATATCTCGGGCTAGGGACTTCCGAATTCGATTCCGGGCATACGCCCAAGTCTCAAATCACAGTACAAACCCACCGGGATCGCCACAACACGAATCTGGGTTCGTTTACAAAATATGTTGACCGAAGTCAACTCAAATAAAGTTTTGGGCAAAAATCCTTAATTTTCATAGTTTATTAACATACAAACTTTCTGGAAAGCCGCCTTGATTGTGCACGCAAATCAAGGAAGGCTAAAACATGATTTTTAAGGCTTCGGATCACAGAATTAGGTTTTGAATCATAAGATGAACTATTGGGTCATCACATTCTCCACCTCTAAAACAATCGCTCGGCCTCGAACGGACATAGAAAAGTACTTGAACTGGTGAATATGAGGGGATATCTACTCTGCATGTCCGACTCGAACCCCCAAGTAGCTGCCTCGATGGGCAGACCTCTCCACTGCACTCAGACTGAAGGATAACTCTTCGACCTCAACTGACGGACCTACCGGGATAGAATAACCAACGACTCCTCCTTGTAAGTCAAATCCATGTCCAACTGGACAGAGTTGAAATCTAACACCTGGGACGCAAGCCTGTAAGCCACCTCTCCCACTCTCTCGAAAATCTCAAAAGGTCCGATATACCTAGGGCTCAGCTTTCCCTTCTTTCCAAACCTCATGACACCTTTCATGGGTGATACCCGGAGCAACACTCTCTCACCGACCATGAGTGCAACATCACGAACTCTACGATCGGGATAACTCTTTTGCCTGGACTGAGCTGTGCGAAGGCGATTCTGAATTATCTTGACCTTATCCAAGGCGTTCTTGTACTTGATATGTACCCAATAACCGAGCCTCCATCGGCTTGAACCACCCAAGTGGCGATCGACACCGCCTACCATATAATGCCTTATAGGGAGCCATTTGAATGCTCGAGTGGTAATTGTTGTTGTAGGAAAACTCTGCAAAGGGAAAGAAATGATCCCACAATCTTCCAAAGTCTATAACACATGTGCGGAGCATATACTCCAATATCTGGATACTACGCTCGGACTGTCCGTTCACCCGAGGATGAAACGCTGTGCTCAACACGGCCCGTGTTCCCAACTCATGCTGCACTGCCCTCTAGATGTGCGAGGTGAACTGCGTACCCTGATCAGAAATGATAGATACGGGCACACCATGAAGACGGACAATCTCGCGGATATAAATCTCTACCAACCACTTCGAAAAATAGGCGATTGCCACATGAATGAAATGCGTTGACTTAGTCAGTCTGTCCACAATGACCCAAACGACATTGAACTTCTTCTGAGTCCGTGGGCATCCAACAATGAAATCCATAATGATACGCTCCCACTTCCACTCAGGAATCTCTATCTTCTGAAGCAAACCACCGGGTCTTTGATGCTCATACTTCACTTGCTGACAATTTAGGCACCGAGATACATAAGAAACAATATCCTTCTTCATCCTCATCCACCAATAATGCTGCTGCAAGTCCTGATACATCTTTGCGGCGCCCGGATGAATAGGATACCGAAACTGTGGGCCTCCTCAAGAATCAACTCACGAAGTCCATCCAAATTAGGCACACAAACACGACCCTGCATCCTTAAGACTCTGTCATCACCACCAGTAACCTGCTTGGCACCACCGTGCCGCACCGTGTGCCTAAGGACCCAAAAATGAGGTTCGTCATACTACCCATCTCTGATGCGCTCAAATAAAGAAGACCGAGCGACTATTGCAAGCTAGAACACGGCTAGGCTCTGAGATATCCAACCTCACAAACTGGCTGGCCAAATTCTGAACATATGATGCAAGCGGCCTCTCACCGACTGGAATGAACGCAAGGCTGCCTTTCTACTCAGTGCGTCGGCCACCACATTTTCCTTCCCGAGATGATACAAGATGTTGATATCATTGTGTTTAAATAGCTCCAACCAACTTCTATATCTCAAATTTAGATCCTTTTGCTTGAACAAATACTGAAAGCTCCGATGATTCGCGAAAACCTCGCACAACACGCCATAAAGATAGTACCTCCAAATTTTCAGTGCATGAACAATGGCTGCCAACTCTAAATCACGGACAAGGTAATTCTTCTCATGAACCTTCAACTTCCATGACACATATGCAATAATTATGCCCTCCTGCATCAATACCGTACCGAACCCAACACGGGACGCATCACAATATACCGTGTAAGATCCTGAACCTGTGGGCAAAATCAACACTAGCGCTGTAGTCAAAACAGTCTTGAGCTTTTGAAAGCTCGTCTCACACTCGTCTGACCATCTGAATGGGGCACCCTTCTGGGTCATCCTAGTCAACGGGGCTGCTATAGATGAGAACCTCTGCACAAATCGACAGTAATAGCCTGCCAAACTCAAGAAACTCTTGATCTCCGTAGCTGAAGTGGGTCTAGGCTAGTTCTGAACTGCCTCAATCTTCTTAGGATCTACCTGAATTCCCTCTACTGATACAACGTGCCCCAAGAAAGCGACTGAATCAAACTAAAAGTCACACTTTGAAAATTTAGCATACAACTGGCTGGCTCTCAGAGTCTGAAGCACAATTCTAAGGTTCTGCTCATGCTCCTCTCGACTGCGGTAGTAGATAAAGATGTCATCAATAAACACGATCATAAAGGATTCAAAATAAGGCGTGAACATTTGGTTCATCAAATCCATGAATGCTGCTGGGGCATTTGTCAACCCAAAAGACATTACTAGAAACTCATAATTCCCGTACCGAGTCCGGAAAGCTGTCTTAGGGACATCAGATGCACTAATCCTCAATTGATGGTAGCCAGATATCAAATAAATCTTCGAAAACACCTTGGCACCCTGAAACTGATTAAATAAATCATCAATTCTTAGCAATGGATACTTGTTCTTGATGGTGACTTTGTTCAACTGCCGATAATCTATACACATCCTCATCGATCCGCCTTTCTTCTTCTTACTAATAACACAGGTGCACCCCAAGGCGAGACACTAGGTCAAATGAAGCCCTTGTCAAGAAAATCTTGCAACTGTTTATTCAATTCTTTCAACTTTTGCGGGGCCATACGGTATGGCGAAATAGAGATGGGCTGAGTTCCCGGAGCCAAATCTATACAGAAATCAATATCCTTGTCAGGTGGCATCTCAACAGGTCTGTAGGAAATACCTCTGAAAACTCACGAACTGCGGGTACGTAATCCATAGAAGGGACCTCTGCACTAGAATCACGAACATAAGCTAAATAAGTTAGACACCCCTTCTCGACCATACGTCGACCCTTCATATAAGAGATAACTCTGCTGGTATAATGGTTAAGAGTCCCTCTCCACTCTAATCGAGGCAACCCCGATAAGACTAAGGTCACCATTTTGGCATGACAGTCTAATATAGCGTGATAAGGTGACAACCAATCCATACAAAAAATAACATCGAAATCGACCATATCGAGAAGTAGAAGATCTATACTAGTCTCGAGTCTCCCAATGATGACCACACATGAACGAGAAACTCGATCTACAATAATAGCACCCTCCACATGCGTGAACACATACATAGGAGCACTCAAAGAATCACGAGGCACAACCAAATATGAAGCAAAATAGGATGACACATAGGAGTAAGTAACTCTTGGATCAAATAGAACAGAAGCATCTCTACTACAAACTGAAACAGTACCTGTAATAACAACATCGAATGTCTCAACCTCAGGTCTGGCCGGAAAAGCATAACATCGGGGTTGGGCTCTACCACTATGAACCACGTCCCTGGGATGGCCTCTAGCTGGCTGGCCTCTACATCTAATGGCCTGACCTCTACCTTTAACATTGTGGCTCTTACCTCTGGCTGCCTGACCCTTGCCTCTGGACGGCTGAGCAGGTAGTGCAGAAATTGGTGCCGAAACCATGGCACGAGAACCGTGATGCTGTGGCGGAATGCCTAATAATCTCAGACATGTCCTCCTGATATACCTATAACCACCATACTCAAAACATCCATCCCAATTCTATGGCGGTGGAAGTAGATACTGACCCGAATGGGCCAGATAACCATGGTAATAACTCTGAATAGGAGGTGCATTGGTAGGAGCTGGTGGTGCATTGTAGGTTGGCTATCCAAAACGAGGCACATAAGGACCACGACTCCCTGAAGCACTATGGGATGCCTGAAGCGCTGAATGGAATGGCCTGGGAGGATGGCCCCAACCAAAAGTACCCCTACCTCCAGATGAGGCACCGTTTAACCCATCGGAATGACGAGGTTTCTTATCAAGCCCCTAACCTCCTTGACCAAGAACCATCTCGACTCGCCTGGCGACATTGGCAGCCACCTGAAAAGAAATCTCACTCCTAGTCTCCTTAGACATCTAAAATCTAATAGGCTGAGCAAGTCCGTCAATAAACCTCCTCACGCTCTCTCTTTCGATAGGAAGCACAAGAAGAGCATGACGGGCCGAATCCACAAAATGGGTCTCGTACTAAGTAACAATCATGCTGCCCTGCTAGAGACGCTCGAACTGAGGGCGATGCTCCTCTCTCAATGTGATAGGCAGAAACTTCTCTAGGAAGAGCTGAGAGAACTGGTCCCAAGTAAGAGCAGGCGACCTCGCTGGTCTAGTCAACAAATAATCTCTCCACTATTTCTTGGCAGAACCAGTCATCTGAAATCGACCGCATTGGTCTCCAATATACCTATGTTCCATAGCACCTCATGACAACTGTCAAGATAATCCTGGGGATCCTCTAAAGTAGCACCACTGAAATGAACTGCGAAGAGCTTCGTAAACCTATCCAATCTCCACAAAGCCTCAGAAGACATAACTGATCCATCACCGGTCTGTACCGCAACAACCGACTGAACCACTCCGACTGATGAGCTGGTGGAGTCTGATACTAGGGAGACATCTGTTCCGGAGTGTGAGTAGCCGGAGTCTGGGCTCCTCTTCCATCCTGAGAGATTTGTGGTGCCATGGGAAATGCGCCAGTCTGGGCCACACTCTCCATAAGGCCCACCAAACGGACCAAAGCATCCTATAGCACTAGGGTGGCAAAGAACCCCTCCGGGACCTGATCTGGCTCGGCAGGAACATTTTGGGATGGAACCTCCTCGTCAAAATCCACCTGAGGATCCACTGTCGGGGCTGCTGTTTGGGCTCTAAGTTGAGCCCTGCCCCTGCCTCGGCCTCTAGCACGGCCCCGGCCTCAACCTCTGCCCCTCTATGAGCTACTATTGGAGGTTATGGCTACTGCTCAGCTGAAGAAGCGGTACGTGTTCTATCCATCTACGAGAGAATAAGAGTAGAAGAGTTCGATACGTACTAAGAAAACAAAATCGTACGACAGAGAAGAATAGAGTAAATTTGTTCCTAAACTTCTTAGCCTCTGGGATATAAGTACAAACGTCTCCGTACCGATCCCTCGGACTCTACTAAGCTCGTCCGTGAATTGTGAGACCTAGGCAACCTAGTGCTCTAATACCAAATTGTCATGACCCGAATTCCCACCGTCGGGGCCGTGATGGCGCCTAACATTTAACTATCTAGGCAAGCCAACATTAGTGAATTATGAAGCAAATCCTTGTTCAATTTCTTAAATCACAACAAATAAACTAAAACAACTTAAAAATGAGTGCTGAAATATATAAAAACCTCTATATATATTTATATACTACCACCCAGATCTGGTGTCACAAGTCACGAACTACTATGATTTTTACTACAAGTAAGTGTCTGAAAGAGCTACAACTATTTTCGAAATGAAAGAAACAGTAAAGTGTAATTTATAGATGGGGACGCCAGGGTCTGCAGACGCCGACAGATCTACCTTGGGTCTCCTATTAGATTAATCCAGCAGCCAACCACACGACCAACTCGGAGCAGCACCAAAATCTTCACATGAAGTGCAAAGTGCATTATTAGTACAATCGACCCCATGTACTGATAAGTGCCGAGCCTAAACTCGATGAAGTAATGCCGAGGCTACAATGGGTCACTCACAATATAGCGTGTATGCAGTATATATGATAAAAGCAAAAAACAAAGACAAAATAGAAATAAAAAGTAACTTGCAAGAAATAACTACAACTCCCGAAAATAAGTTAGCAGCGTTCAGAAATTTCCAATCCTAAAGTGCAATAAAGGATACCTAACACAGTTCCAGGAAAGCATAAACACATTGGTTGTTGCGGCATGCGACCCAATCCCACAGTATATCTCACATTCCTCCCCTTATTCCCTCAGAATAGCATAAACAACATTGAGTATAAATAAAAGTGTTGCGGTGTGCAACCCGATCCCACCATATCAAAATAACACTATCATAGTTCACCCTTATTCCACCAAATAATCCACCCTTATTATACCTGTTGCGGCGTGCAACCCATTTCCACCATAGAGTATCAATTCACCTTATTCCACATGTTGTTGCATGCAACCCGACCCCGTCATATCAATATTAATTTCTCTGTTTGTACAAAAATTCACAATTTAAATCACAGAAACCCTTCACAATACTTAAACTCCAAACTGAAACAAATAGGAAACTTGTACACCATGAAAGTTCACATAGGTAATACTACACAGCAAGACCAATTCAGGATATACAACAAAAGGTAACAATAAACCAGCTCAAGCAATTAATAGGAGATAATGAAGCTATGGAAGAATTAATATCATTAACCTGAGGAAATAATGTCTAACAAGTAGCACGTAGGCATAGGAACACAACTAGATCATCTAACAATTAAGACAGGGAAAAGAGAAATATATGAGAAAAACAGGAAAACAGATAATTTTGTGGCGCATAAGTACTCGTCACCTCACTTATACGATGCTCACATGAATTTTACATTACAAATAGTCCGAGGGTTCCTAATTCCCTCAAGTCAATGTTAGACACAACACTTACCTCGCTCCAAAGGTCACTCAATGCTCAATCACAACTTTCCTCTAGAATTCGCCTCCAAACCACTCGTATCAACAAATTGGGGAAGAAAATGTCTTGGAAAAATCGTCTCTATGTTTTTAGGTTTTGAAAATTTGATAAATGAACCAAAACTCCCGTCCAAAGTCATTTTGATCAATTGTAGGTGTCGCATTTGCGACTTGGGGTTCGCAAATGAGAGCACCGCTAATGCGAAGAACGTATCGCAAATGCGAAGGTCTCCCCATTCCCGCTATCATTGCAAATGCGAGCCTGACCCTTTCCGTAATTGCGACCATGTGAACACAAATGCGATCACTGTCTTCCCTTGTCCCACTTCGCAAATGCGAAGGAATGTTCGCAAATGAAAAGATCATGAGGTCCATCTATTCTTCACAAATGTGAGAAATAGCTCGCAAATGAGGAACCTACAGAGGTCGATATTGCGATGCCTGATCTCCCATTTGCAAGATCAGAGGCATGCACAAGATATTGCAACACCATAATTGCTCTAAGTCAAATTTTAACTTTGTAGCCTATCCGAAACTCACCCGAGCCCTCGGGGCTCCAAACCAAACATACACACAAGTCTAAAAACATCATATGAACTTGCTCGCGTGATCAAATTGCCAAAATAACACCTAGAACTACGAATTGAACACCAAATCAAACGAAATTTTCAAGAACGCTTGAAACTTCTATTTTCACAACCGGACGTTCGAATCACGTCAAACCAACTCTTTTTTCATCAAATTTCACAGGCAAGTCATAAATATGGTATTGGACCTATACCAGGTTCTAGAACAAAAATACAGACATGTTATCGAAAAGTCAATCGCCCAAAACGAGCTCCAAAATCCGAAAATGATGAAAGAAACCAAAGACCTCAAATTATAGATTCTACCTATCGGTTCTTGAATTTGCGAACAAATTTCCGCTTCTGCGGACTCGCACGTGCGACCAAAATCCCGCTCCTGCAAAAAAGCACTGCCAAGATACCCATCACACTTGCGGAAAATCTCGACTTCGCGAAAACACAGGTGCAAACAAGATTCACGCACCTGCACTGCCTCTCACTTCTGCGCCCTCATGTGTCGTATCTGTGCCTTTGCAGATGTGAAGAAAACTCTGCATTTGCGGACTCCTTCCCCCAGCATAGTCTCCGGTTCTTGCGATGTCACTTTCATTTTGGCGCCTCCGCACCTGCGCCCATGGCTCTGTGGGTGCGGTCACACCTGATCCAGCAAAGGCTAGCCATCACACATGAAAGAAAGGTGATCCGTAACACGTTTGTAACTCATCCGGACCCCTAGGTACCCCATCCAAATATACTAACAAGTCCCATAACATAACACAGACCTACTCGAGGACTCAAATCACACATAACAACATCGAATCGACGAATCGCACCACAAATCAAACTTAATAAAAGTTTGAACTTTCAACTTCCAAAACTCGCGCCGAAACATATCAAATCAACTCGGAATGAGCTCAAATTTTTCACACAAGTCCCAAATGACATAGCGAAGCTATTCAAATTTTTGAAACCACATTCTGAATCTGATACCCTTAAAGTCAACTCTTGGTCAAATTTATGATTTTTCCAAACCTTCAAATTTCCAATTTTTGCCAATTAGCACCGAAACCTTCTAGGCATATCCAAATGCAAATCCCGGCATACGCCCGAGTCTAAAATCACCATACGGACCTAACAAAATAATAAAATTTCGGTCTGGGTTCAAATACGCAAATGTCATACTTGGTCAACTCTTCCAACTTAAAGCTTCAAACATGAATCCCATCCTTCCAAACTAATTCTGAATTACCCGAGAACCAATATTGCTGATACACACAAGTTTTAATACATCATACGGAGCTATTCATGTCCTCAAACCACCGAGAGAAGTGCAAATGCTCAAAATGACCGGTCGGGTCGTTACATTCTCCCTCACTTAAACAAACGTTCATCCTCAAACGTGCCAAGAGTCGTCACAAGTCCATCAAACCGCCGTGTAACCTTACCATGCACATACCTAGGGGCGATCCCACATCACCCTAATCCATATAAGCCAACGACACAACATAACTGAAGATCCTTAATTCCACTTAGCCTCGTAAGCCTTAGAATCCAATTTCCAAACATCCAGAATTTCCTATAAGACCCGAATCTTGCATATACACACTGTATAAGTCTGAACAAGCTGCACAAAACCATAACCATAACCCAAAACACAATCACCTGATATACCACATATCTCAAATACTCATAGCATTAACTTCCGATCACCGTAACTACTCAAAACAACTCAATATCAGTAATAAAATTCACATCGAACAAAATCCCACTCTAAAACCTTCGTACAATGCCGATAAAGAAAGAAACATGTAGAAACTCGTAACCACTTACAAGATCAGCAAGTCATGGAGCACCCTCTCCTTCAACAAGAACTATAGCCAATTTCTAAGCTGGATTCTAATATTATTCCTCCATATATACTGTAATCAAATCTAATAGTATCCATTATAGGTCCAATGACCTTATCCCATCAATCACAACTATTCTATTGATATGCCGCCCAATACTACTTAGAATCACAAATTGTGCAATCCGTGCACTAATAAGCAACAATTCAAATGTACCCAAAAGGGAAAATAACTCAAATGAGAGAACTGTTCTGCAAACTCAACAAGCACGACCAAAACTGCAATGCTAAGAACCCATCATAAGTAGCGGAATGAAGAGACACGAATCTAATACAAAAGATAATATCCCGACATAACTCAGTTGCAATGCGTGACCCCATCCAAAACACTGGTCCATATGGAATACCTCAAGCCACTATGCTCAAAATCAACAACCACATACAATTCGACATCAAGTACCCAAGGTGCATGAAAATAACCACGGAGGAGAAAATAATACAATACCACAAACCTGGAAGGACCATAATCAAGGTGATATCAACCATTCCACACCCCAATCACCAAATCACACGAAGTTCGCTATAAAACCCAAATAGAACCACACAGTGTGCACATATATCCAACAAATGACAACCCCTCATAGCATAGAAGAGTAACACATAGACCGTATCAGAACACGAATAAGCTCAACTCTAACCGAAATGACACGCCCCTCAACATTAACAGTTATGAGCCAACAAATCTGGCCCGACGTAGAATACACATAATCATTAGGCCTACCAATGAGATCCAAAATTAACCCTGGTCTTTCACAAATAGATAATTAACCCTCCAAAAGTTCACAATGACCTAACTATAACACATATCATCATCTGTCTAGCTTTGTTCACATCTTCACATTCCAAAACAACGATACAATCTGATTCTGAAAACTCCCAATCTCCAAGTCCATAGAACACACGAATCACCATATCTGATACCAACTGTCACGCCCCAACCTATGGAAGCGCGACCCGAGCTCAACTGCGGTAAGACGGACGAGCAAACCTGTTAGATTTCCTATTACCCAAACGCATCTAAGAATAAAGAGGAGATATATTCTATTAATTAAACACTGAAAGGATTCCATAAACAACCCCAACTCCATTACCATTAGTTACTCTATTTTTAAGTCTCAACATACAAACACCTTTATAGTTTGAAGTGGATCATGTAATACACATACAATATTACTAGCTTGACTTTCCCAACACCAATACACAACCCACACTATGTATACAGAGCCTCTAATCGATACAAAGAGTAAAATGATAGTGCCGGAAACAAGGCTCCGATTATACCTCAAAACATAATACATATGGAACAAAAGATGCACGACCCCTGAATAAAGTGAGGATCACCAAGTCAGTTGGGAAGAGAGTGTACTGCTATCGCTGGTCAATGCCTTCCACTGTGGAACCCCCTACATCCATTAAAGATGTAGTGCCCCCGGCAAAAAGGGCATTGGTATATGTCGAATAGTTCTAGTATGTAAATCAAAACAACTATTCAAGGACTTGGAAATACAACATGAATATGATGAATCATGGTAATAAGAAAAGGGATTAGATAGCCGTTAAATCCAAAGCAAATTTATTAAGAGCTTTCAATAACATTTATAAATTTTAAGTCGTCGATCCTATGTAACCACCTTTACACAAAGCTGCCCTGCCGCCTCACCACAATGTATGCGGGTGGAGATGTAATCAAAATACCATAAAATCTACACAAAACAGCCCTATCGCCTCACTCAATGTATGCGGGCGGAGGTGTAATCATAATACCACAACTCTACATAAGGCGGCCTTGCCGCCTCACCCCAATGTATACGGGTGGAGGTGCAATCCCAATACCATAAACTCTACACAAAATAGTCGTGCCGCCTCACCCCAATGTATGCGGGTGGAGGCTCAATCACAATACGATAAACACTACAAAAAACGACCCTGCTGCCTCACCCTAATGTATGCGGGTGGAGGTGTAGTTCTTCCTCGGCCTCCCAAGTGGCCTCTTCAACCTGGTGGTTTCGCCCTAGTACGTTAAGGGAAGCAATTTCTTTATTTCTTAAATTTTGGACTTGCCTATCAAGAATGGAAACTGGAAATTTCTCATAGGTCAGTGCTTCATTAACCTCAATAGTCTCAACTGGAACAATAAGCAACGGATCTCTAACCACCTTCTTCAACATGGGTACGTGAAACACCGGGTGGACTAAAGACATCTCTGGAGGTAGTTCAAGCTTGTAATCCACCCGACCAATCCTCCGAATGATTTTGTTCTATCCAATGTACCTCGAACTCAACTTCCCTTTCTTATAAAACCGCATTATTCCCTTCATGGGGAAAACATTCAGGAATACCCAATCGTCCTCTTTGAATCCAAATCCCTGCGACACACATCTGAATAGGACTTTTAAAGACTTTGAGCAGCTTCAAACCAATCTTTAATGATCTTAACCTTCTCCATATCCTAATGCACGAGGCCTGGTCCTATCAATTCTACTTCCCTAATCTCGAACCACACAATGGGAGATCTAAATCTCATACTATATAAAGCTTCGAACGGTGCCATCTGCTAGCACCATAATTGTTACTGTAGGCAAATTCTACGAGTGGAAAATGATCATCCCAACTACCCTTGAAGTCAAGAGCATACACGTGCAACATATCCTCAAGCGTCTGAATAGTCCATTTTGCCTGCCCATCAGTCTGCGGGTGAAAGGCTATACTAAGATTCACCTGAGTACCCAAACCTTGCTGAAATTTCTTCCAAAAGTTAGTTGTGAACTGTGCCCCTTGATATGAGATAACAATAACTGGAGTGCCATGCAACTTGACTATTTCCTTAATATATAACTGAGCATACTGTTCTGCTGTGTCGGTAGCCTTAACAGGTAGGAAGTGGGTTGATTTTGTGAGTCGATCCACAATCACAAGAAATCGAGTCATACTTACGAGGCGTGCGGGTTTGCCCCACCACAAAGTCCATATTGATCATCTCCTACTTCCAAATTGGAATTTCTATGTTCTGTGCCAACCCACCGGGCCTTTGGTGCTCTACCTTTACTTGATAACAATATGGACATCTCGCCACAAAGTTTGATACATTGTTCTTCATATCATTCCACCAGTAGACTTCCTTAAGATCATGATACATCTTTGTAGAGCCCGGATGCACAGAATATCTAGAAGTGTTAGCCTCTAGCATGCTTCTTTCCCAGAGACCATCCACATTTGGAACACATAGCCGTCATTGGTACCTTATTGTACCATCATCCATGCCAAGAGAAAAAGTCGTTGTATTGCTTCTCCTTGACTTCCACAACAAGCGATAATTTAGCCCTATTTTTAACCATCACTCCTCCTTCCCTAGAATACACAAGCCGAACTACTAGACTAGACAACCGATGAACCTCCTTGACCAACGGCCTTTGATATGCCTCAAAGTGAGCCAAACTACCCATAGATTTCTGGCTAAGAGCACCCGCCACGACATTAGCCTTCCCCGGATGGTATAGAATATTGATGTCATAATCCTTGAGTAACTCAAGCTATATTCTCCAACTCAAATTCAATTCCTTCAGTTTGAAAATATATTTAAGGCTTTTATGGTCCTTGAATATATCCACATGGACCCCATACAAATAATGACGCCAAATCTTCAATGCAAATACCACCGCTACAAGTTCTAAGTCATGTGTTGGATAGTTCTTTTCATGATTCTTGATTTGCCTACATGTATAAGTTATCACCTTTCCATGTTGCATTAATACACACCAAAGTCCGATTATTGAAGCATCACATTATACCACAAACCCATTTGTACTCTATGATAGAGTCAACACTAGTGCCGTAATCAATATAATCTTGATTTCAGCTCTTGGAAGCTCCTTTGAAAAGCATCTTTAGACCATTGGAACTTAACCATGTTCTGCGTCAATTTAGTCAATGGGGAGGCAAAAGTATAGAACCCCTCCATAAATTTCCTGTAATACCCCACTAAACATAAGAAACTATGAATCTCTGTTGGAGTAGTAGGTCTAGGCCAATTCTTCACCGCTACAATCTTCTGAGGATCAACCTTAATTCCTTTTGTAGAGACAACATGACCCAAGTATCTGACAGATTCTGGCCAAAATTCACATTTCTAAAACTTTGCATACAAATGTTGTTGATACACGGTTTGTAAAACCGCCCTGAGATAATCAGCATGGTCCTCTAGACTGCGTGAATATACCAGAATATTGTCAATGAACACTATCACAAAGGAGTCAAGTAAAGGCTTGAAGACTCGATTCATAAGATCCATGAAAGCTACCGGAGAATTTATTAGCCTAAAAGACATTACCAGAAATTCAAACTGCCCATACCGGGTTCTGAAAGCTGTTTTCGAAATATCCTGCTCCCTAATGTTCAATTGGTGATACCCGGATCTTAAATCAATTTTGGAGAAGTACTTAGCACCCTGCAATTGATAAAACAAGCCATCTATTCTTGGCACTGGGTACTTATTCTTTATCGTGGCCTTGTTGAGTTGTTGATAGTCAATGTACATTTTTGGTGACCCATCTTTCTTCCTTACAAAAAGTACCGATGCGCCCCAAGGCGACACACTCTGCCGGGTGAAACCCTTCTCCAAATATTTCTTCAATTGTTCCTTTAGCTCTTCCAAATTTGTCGGTGCCATCCTGTATGGTGGAATAGTTATAAGATGCGTGACGACATCACATCAATCCCAAAATCAATCTCCCTGTCCGGTGGGATACAGGAAGCTCATCCGGAAAGACCTCCGGAAATTCATTCACAATAGGCACCGAGTAAAGTGTAGGTGCCTCAGAATTGGTGACCTTAATCCGGACCAAATGGTAGATACACCCCTTGTTAATCATCTTCGTGGCCCTAAGATAAGAAATAAACCTACCCTTTGGAACCAC
This sequence comes from Nicotiana undulata, assembly GCA_005239495.1. Classification (NCBI taxonomy): domain Eukaryota; kingdom Viridiplantae; phylum Streptophyta; class Magnoliopsida; order Solanales; family Solanaceae; genus Nicotiana; species Nicotiana undulata. The sequence goes on from ML273468.1 coordinate 49,238, forward strand.
ATCATCCGTCTTCCATTCAATAGCTGGCTCCTTTGGAAATTCAAACCTAATGGTTCTGGTTAGACAATCAAGCTTAAAGAAACATGAATAAAGGCATTCCATCACCATTATTACATAAAAATCATCCATCCCCAATTCAATGAGATCGGCAATGGTGTCCCGACCACGCACCGTGACAACACAATACGTATAAACCCGCGCGACCACAATAGACTCGCCAACCAAAGTAAATACAAAGAACATATCATGAAGCTATTCCGGTTCTATCCCAAATTCCATAGCAACATAAGGAGTGACATATGACAAAGTGTAACCGGGATCAATAAGAGCATATACATCATGGGATTGGACAACCAATATACCTGACAAAATCTGGAGAAGCCTTTGAATCCCGACGCCTCTGCATAACATAAAATTTTCTGGGCCCTCCCGAGTTTTGGGCACCACCCCTAGCTGCACCACGCCTTTGGGGCGCTGGAGTGACTTGAGTTGGAAAAGGCGATGTGGATGTAGTAGCTGCAAAACTAGTTGGTTGTGCTGCATCCCTGCCCATGATCTGGTGGGAAGAGCGGCAATCCATATGAATGTGACCCCTCATACTGCACTCGTAGCATATAGGTAGGTACATACATGAAGTAGACCCAAAAGTACATCCTCCCACACTGAGGGCATAGGGGCCTCCGTTGCTGCTGGAATTCACTATAGGCCGACGCTACTGGTGGGATCCCCTGTTGGCGTGACTGGGCCTGAACGTCTTCACTGCTGATGACTGGACCCTAATGGCTGTACACTCATCGAAGACTTAGAGAATGGCTGAGATGGCCTTGATGACCCTCCCCTAAATGCCGACCTACCACCACCTCTACCGGAAGAACCACTGATGTTGCTCGCGGATCGGGACTTGCTGCTACCCTCACGCTCAATTATATATTTCAATTTATGGTTCTCTGTAGCTGGAGAAAACACCACCATCTTCCCATAGTTCATATCAGAATTCACGGCTGCTGTAGCGGCCTCATTAATAATCAATGTGCTAAGGCCCTGCACTAATCGGCGCACTCTAGCCTCCATAGTGGGCAACATGTGAATAGCATACTTGAACATGTGCGCGAACTCTATATGGTATTCCCACACTCATGCTACCCTATTTCAGGATCTCAAACTCAGCGGCACGAGCTGTCTTAGTCTCGGCAGGAAAGAAATGACCCATAAAGCCAATGGTGAACTTACTCCACCTCGCCGGAGGGCTTCCCTCCTCACGGGACTCCTCCCACATCTCAAACCAAGAATAAACCACCCATTTCAAGTGGTAGGAGGCCAAATCCACTCCCTCCATCTCAGTAGCATGCATAACTCGGAGAGTCTTATGCGTCTCATCAATAAAGTCCAGAGGATCCTCCCCAATATTAGGACCCGTGAACACTGGAGGATCTAACCGAAGAAAATTGTTCACCTTGTAACTAGCAGATTCCCCTGGCTGATTGGAAGAAGTAGGCGCAACATTCGATCTCTGAGCCTAAGAAGCCAATATCTAAGACAACATCTGTATAGATCCCCTAAGTTCTCTATTAGAAACACTGGGAATGGAAGTTGGGGCCGAAGGTGGATCTGGAATATCAATTGGAGGAACCGTTGCACCCTCAGTAGGTGTAGGAACTAGTGTAGTGTGAGCAGGAATAGCAGAATCAGGCGGTGTAGTAATTGGGGGAATGTCCTCACCCCTTGGATTCTTACCTGCATCACCAAATATACAATCAACTACCACTCCCGGGGTGATATTGGCTCATTGGCCAGTTCTTGCCTTGTTTCCAGGCGCCATGTACTGAAAGATAGAGCAATGTAAAGTTAAAGGAGGAACAATCTTATAATCAGCTTTATCGCAGGATTGAGAACGTCAAAGAAAGGTATTATTCCAAAATGTCCAAGTAGCCTCCTAATTATAGATGTGGTCGACAATACACCGATAAGAAGGACCCTACTAGACACGGCTCCGAGACATCCTAGGGCGCTTTAAAACCTTAGGCTCTGATACCAAGTTTTTCATGCCCCAATTTGGGGAGAGCGACGGACGCTCAATCGAGCTTAGCCGGCCGAGCAAGCCTGTTAGGTTTCTTTCTACCCAAACTCATCCGAGAATAAAAAGGAGATATATTCTATTATTTAAACAGTAAAAGGATTCCATAAACAACCCCAATTCCATTACCATTAGTTACTCTATTTTTAAGTCTCAAAATACGAACACCTTCATAGTTTGAAGTGGAACATGTAATACACATACAAAATTACTAGATTGACTTTCCCAACACCAATACACATCCCACACTATGTACAGGAAGCCCATAATAGATACAAAGAGTACAATGATAGTGACGACAACACGACTCCGTCTATACCTCAAAACATAATACACACGAAAGAAAAGATGCACGACCTCGGATGAAGTGGAGCTCACCATGTCAGTTGGGAAGAGAGTGAACCGCTATCACTGGCCAATGCCTTCCGCTATGGAACAACCTGTATCCATTAAAGATACAGCGCCCTCGGCAAAATGGGCATAGTACATGTTGAATAGTACTAGTATGAAAACTAAAACACCTATTCAAGGACTTGGAAATAAAACATGAATATGATGAAGCATGGTAACAATACAAGGGCTTAGATATCCGTTAACGCCAAAGAAAATTTATTATGAGCTTTCAATAAAATTTATAAATTTTAAGTCGGGGATCTTCTGTAACCACCTTTACACAAAGCGGCCCCGCAGCCTCACCCCAATGTATGCGGGTGGAGGTGCAATCAAAATACCAAAAACTCTACACGAAATGGTTCTGCCGCCTTACCCCAACATATATGGTTAGAGGTGTAATCATAATACCACAACTATACACAAAGCGACCTTGCCAACTCACCCCAATGTATGAGGGTGGAGGTGCAATTACAATACCATATACTCTGCACAAAGCGGCCCTATCGCCTCACCCCAATGTATTCTCGTGGAGGTGCAATCAATATATCATAAACTCTACATAAAGCGGCCATGTAGTCTCACCCCAATGTTTGCGGGTGGAGGTGTAATCAAAACATCACAATTCAGATTCTCAATCGATAATAGTTTGTACAAAAGATTTCCTTTCAACTCATACCCTTCATCACCTTTGGCCTTAACAAAAACATAAATTCATAATATTTCTTCATATGGGAATAACAATTTGATCACATTTATTTCTGTTTACCTTGAAAATGGTAATTACAATTATATTTGACTTTGTGGTTCTAAAAATACGTGATTTATTTTAATACTAGTTTTCAAGCAATTAATCCTTAGTGTGAGCTAGGAAAATGAGATAAGAACAAAAGATAATGGGTTAAGCAAACCGAGCAGTGACGAGACCGGAGTCTCGAGCCAGTCTAAGTCGGGACTCGAGGTCGAGCTAATGTGCTTGACTGGGGATGGTCGATGAAGAACTAACAGTTCTAAGGGCATCTAAGATTTCTCTTTATGATCAATGAGGAGTAATAAATGAAGAACAATCAATGAAATACAATAAATGTAAGCAATGAATCAATAGAGAGACAATGGAGTATGTTTGAGTTAAAGAGCAGAGAATGTTCTTGTTCTTGTGTTGAATATCATATATGCAAGAAATGACACGGATCCCATTTATATAGGAGGGGGAATCCCCACATGGTACATGTATAATTATTACAAAGAAATATAGCTGGTACAACTATTTAATGGTCCGGTCGGACTTGTACTATTCTTGCAGTCGTTGTCAGCTTTAACCACGCGCCTTTTGGGAATTTCCCACTTGTCCATGATAGTTGCCGATTTACACCTCCCCGAGGTCAAGCATAGGGAATCTACGATGTGCTCCATCAGGGTCGAACCTCGAACTGTGTCTCAAGACTTCTGAAGACGGGCTATGAAGTGCCACAATAATCATAAAATCAGACTCTCCGATTTTAGTCGTATACAAATAGTCCCCGCGTTTATTGGACTGAAAAGACAAGAAACGATGTGAATTATCAATCCTTGAATGCTTCCATTATTGCGTCAACTACGCTATATCAAGCGATTGATGTAACAAAAGGGTGTCCAAAGGTCGTGTCCATACAACCCTTGAAAAGCCTTCAAATTGATTACTACGGCTGGCTGGTTTTTGGCCTCCCTCAATGCACATGATTGGCCTCTATAAATACTCCTTCCTTTGCCCCTTATATTTCACTGCATCTTCAAGTGTTCAAAAGAGTTCTTCTTACTTCTCCCTTGTGTTCTTTCTCTGATTACGTTTTCTTCTCCCATTTGCAATTTTTTAACAAAAATGGCGAAGACTTCCACCACTATTCCTCAGGAAGATACGCCTTCCTCTTCTTCACGCTCATCTAAGGACAATGCAACAATACTCCCTCATCTTGAGGAGTGCATACCGGGACCTTGCGAAACAACCTCCGATTTCAAGGTCGATAGGCCTTCTTCGAAGCTGGGACGACGTGAACCCATGTCCTGATATATTAGCTTAATAACAAATATCGAGAAGGTGAAGGTCGACTGTCGCTGGGGAGATGCAATGCTAGTGGAAATACCCCATCGGGAGGAGGACATAACAACCTACAAGGCCGACTTCCGTAGTGTGTATACTTATCCATTTACCTTGGGCCCAGTAGGGCCATCCTGGCCACTGATAGACCACGTGATTCTTGATTTCTGCAGGCGGTATCAAGTGACGCTCGGCCAGATTCATCCATCGTTTTGGCGAATTGTATATATGATCAGACATTTTTCAAACATGGTCGAGGGTATGCATTTTACCCTCGACCACCTGATTAGAATGTATAGCCCCCGACTCTTCCGAGGTGGCATGATTAAGCTCCAACACCGGGCCTCGAAAGCTTTCTTTGCTTGCACCGATGAGATTAGGGACAAAGGGTGGATGAGCTGCTTTATTCGAGTGAGGACCTCGAACCTGATCCTAGTGGAGAAGATGTTGTTCCCCAAAGAGTGGAACATGAAACGTAAGTGGATACGTTAATGAAGTATTTTCTTTATCTTTTGGATTGATTTCCCTATGAACTGACTTCTTCCGCTGATGCAGCTGTTGCGGTATACCCTGGTACGGTTAAGTATCTCTCAGGCTAGGTTAGCCGGTTAGATTCGACTTGCCCATATATCGAGCGCGTGTGGAGCGATTTGTCTAGGGCTCGATGGGAAACTAAGGACCACAATGAGTTCTTACTCTCGCTGTAATCGAATCTTTCAAAAGAAATATCATTGATTGTATCCTCATTTCCTGTGTTCATATTATGCATTCATGCAGGTCTAGAAGAGGCCTCTCTGATGAGTGAAGCACCTTCTGAGGAAATGGATACTCCAAAATAGAAGAAAAGGAGAAAGAAATCTCCATCCGAGGCCTCAAAGGCAAAGAAGTCCAATGTGGAAAAATCAAAGGCCGATTCAACGTCTTTGACTTTAGAGGTATCAGAGAGCCCCCGGGCTGGAGGCAAAGAGAAGAATGGTTCCCTGGTAGCACCTGCGAGAGGGGAAAGCATGATTGCTCCGTGTCCTGTTAAAACGGTGGCTGTGGAACCGGAGGCTTTAAAATCAGAAGTTGTACCTCGGGCCGAATAGGCTCTCGATGGTGGGTTGGTTGGTGTCCCTGAGATGGTTAACATCCAAAATATTCCTCGAGCAAGGGGGCGCTCGGTAGACGATCCGGAAGAGCCTAATTCTGAAGCTCTTCAGAAGCAAGAGAAGCCCCGATCTTCCTACCCGGTGTAATTGAATTGAGTGATTCTCCGCCCGACCCGATATTTTCTCAGAGGGTGATACAAGGTGCCCCTAATATAAAATCTTCCGATGCGAGGAGTCCGTCGGAGATAAAGATGCGTTGGAAAGACTTTTTACTGTGCCCGAGGAAAACCCCGAGCTCAATGCCTTATTTATTTTCAGTGAGATTGACAGGCTCTGCGAACAGGTAATTCTTTGTAAATTCCGCTCTGCGCCCTGGTCTTTCTCTTTCTAATCTTGCCTCTTTCACGTTTCCAGTCCAAGGTGCTTTATAACTTGACTTTTGCTAAGTTTCAAGCCGAGTTGACTTGCTACGAGGGTGAGTGCAGGAAGCTCACCTCGGAGGCTGATGAGCGTAGAGCTTTTTTTACCAAGAAGGAGGAGGAACTCCATGGCCTTCGGGCTTGTTTGGAGGTGGCGTCCCGAGAGAGGACTCTCCCTAATGAATAGGTAATGTGGTTTCCACTTGTTTTTGTCTATATGTTTACCCGACTTCAGTGTTTCAACACCTTCGGGCTGATCTTTCCAGCTTGAGAAGAAATATGTCTTCACGAAGGAGGAGCTCTAAGCCAGGGACATTGAAATTCTCGAACTCAAATGGCACTGAGTGAGATAGCCTCCGAGAGAGATACCCTTCAGAAAAAGGTGGTATCAGTTGAGCATCAACTTCCTGATGCGAGGGTAGAGAACAATAAATACAAAGACCTTCACGCTGAGTCGGTTCCTGCACTATCTGCAGCCAAGGCTGAGGCCGAAGCGCTCGTTTTCTCGTATAGAGAGGATATTGTTACTGAAAATGCTCAGGACAAGAAGGTGTCCAAGGAGGCCGAGCTGCAATTGACCCGAGCCGTGGAGCATGCTCGGTTAAAATCTCGGAGGCAAGCTCTCGAGGATATATATGCAGGGTGAGTCGATCTGTCTGCCTAGATCAAGAGGGTGAAGACCCTAGAAGAGGAGGCTGCATCCCTGCTTACTTTTGAAGGTGAATCGAGCAATGGCTCGGAATATTAAGGCGAAGTCCCCGATAGGGAAGAGGCCTTTGAAGGCCCGGGAGCCGAAACTGGAGCTATTGGAGGCATAACCTCTGAGGGAGTCATAGAAGGCACAACCACGGTGACAGATTAGGGTTGTATTTGTTCTCTCCTTTATAAGTGCTTTAGACACAAGCCTTGTAAATACGCCCCTTTGATATTTCAATATATATAAGAAGCCTTTCGATTTTCATCATTTTTCAATTTTCCTTTACTTTTTTGGAGTAGACCGTGATGCTTGTTCACAATTGGTCCAAAATTTGGACCTCAAATTAAACCCCGAATCAAGTTTTAACTTGGGTTCGTCGACCTTTAGGTCTTAAAATCGGTCCTGAGGCTGCTTGAGCCGGCACTTAGGCTCTTGCGCTTCGGCCCCCAGGCTTTTTAAAATCGGCCCTGAGGCTTGTTGGGCTCACCCATAGGCTCTTATGCATTTACCCTTAGGCATTTTTTGGCTTTCCCGTAGGCTCTTACTCATTGGCTCTTAGGCACTTTTCAGTTAACCGTTTAGGGGTCATTCCTCAAGTCGGGCTTCGACTCGAGCCTATCAACCTTAGGTTTTTGAATTGGCCCTGAGGATCTTTAAGCTGGCGCTTAGGCTCTTACGTATGGGGTCGGTACGACCTCTAATATTGCTATATTTTTCCCTTGTTAAAGATTTTTTTAAGTTTTGTGTTCGTTCGACTCTTCAACGGTTCGATATGAACCTCGATTTTGAGCCGTTATGCGACAAAAAATGAGCACCTCGGGAGGTTTCACTCGATGGTTGAATCGTTTCGAAGCCTTTTCATTGTTTGGAGCTTACATGATCGAAGCTCTTTCTCTTATGCCGAGGGTAGCCTGATTAACCGGTTCTTTTCAAAGTATTTTCGAATTATTTGTGATTCTATAGCGATGGTCGGGCGTTCCCGAGTCGCGTTAGTTTGGCCGGAGCCTTATGACCATAGTCATTGTGTTTGGCCGTAGCCTTTTGACCGTAGTCATTGTGTTTGGCCGTAGCCTTTTGACCGTAGTCTTTGTGTTTGGACGTAGCTTTTTAGTCTCCGAGTGAGGTAGCCTCGGCGTCTATATCGAGGGTATGCCTTTTGAGGGGTCTTATAAGTTCAAATATATAGCCTTGCTTTAATATCGGGATTATGCCTTTTTTAAGGTCTTACAAATTGGACATGCCTTACTTGAGGTCTTACAGATTTGGTCATGCCTTACTTGAGGTCTTACAGTTATGATCATGCCTTATATAAGGTCTTGCAGATTGTTTGTTGCCTTATAGAGGTCTTATGAGCTCGAGTTTTCCTTACGAAGGTCTTATAAGCTCGATGTTGCCTCATAGAGGTCTTACATTGTTGTTAATGCCTCATGGAGGTCTTACATTGTTGGTAATGCCTCATGGAGCTCTTGTATTTTTGAGCATGCCCGGAGGTCTTACAGATTTCGTGTTTCCACATGGAGGGCTTATATTGATGATATTGCCTTGAGGAGGGATTTTTCGGGCTCGAGGTTGCCCGCTTGGGGTCTTATGGCCTCGAGTTTTTGATAGCTCGATGGGGTAACAGTCGACGACAGTCCCCGAGACATCGAAAGCTTTTGGCTCTGGAGACGTTCCTTGTGAACTTGATGTTGCCTTACTGAGGGCTTGCGACCTCGAAGTTTCCGGCCCTGAGGTCTTCCGGCTTCTAGTTTTTGATGTCAGTCTCCGAGTGTTTGGGAATTTTCTGGACCTGTAGCCTATTCTTGTGATAATAGCAACTTCTTTGAAGCGCAAAGCGTTTTGATGGTAAAAGATACTCTTTTGATTACTTGGTGCAAGTATACATGTTTTCGCTATCGAGGGTCTGATTATTCTATGCGGACACGGTTCATTTGACCGTTTGGCCCGATATATCATTTTCCTATCGAGACCCTCTTTGGCTTATTTCGATTTCTCCGATGAGGTGATCTCCCGAGGGGATTCCCCCCAGTATTCGAGGTTGATTGAAGAAAAGCCTTGAATACTTGTTGAGTTCTCCTTAGGTAGCATATAGATATTGCCTTATTAAAAACCTTGCCGGTAAAACCCTTTTTGGGATAAAATCCGATCGAAGGAAAAGAGTGCAATGTATGCTTTAAAACCTAGGGACTTTGAGTCGGAGGATATTTTGGTGTCTTCCATCGGACACGGCTATGAAGTGCCACAATAATCATAAAATCAGACTCTCCGATTTTAGCCGTATAAAATTTCGTACGAAAACATTTCTTCCCAAAAGGGGTATAACATAATTAAGTCAAAATAGAAATTCATTCACAAATGAGGGTCCAGACACGTTATGCAATTTGTGAATCAATTTACTAGCTTGGACATCCCACCTCAACAGTGTTTCAAGTTCAACTACACATGATGGAGTTTTTGCAAGGATTCTGAAATTTTGATACTAGAAGAAGAGTTTAGCCTTCATACCTCGGAAGAGCTTTTCATAGTGCAACAATAATGTCCCAACACTCCTAACGATGCCAATATCTTTGAAGCCCTAGCAAATTCCTTTTGATGAAATTCCAAGGTTTGATCAAAGTAGAGTAGTGAAATCCTTAGTCTTCCTCCCTTTCCTCTCTCTAGAATAGCTATCTGCTCTCTCTAAAATGTCAGGTTATCCCCCCAATATTAACCCTCAGGCTAGATAAATGAAATGGGGGGTCGGGTGACAAAATTAGAAAAATGAAGCCCCGATGCAGATCCGTGGCCACATATGCGACTGCATAACACTTCTACGGTTCGAAAAATGGACCACAAAGTGGCCTTCCAGAATTGGGCGTTTCTGCTTCACTCTGCTACAGGTATGTGGTCCGCATACCAATTCGGCGATCGCATAATGGACCGTAGAACCTCCTTCTAATATTTCTCATGCTGGTTCTGCGTGGGATCTGCGGCCCGCAAAACGGTTTTGTGACCGCATAATGGTCCTCAAAATTGGCAACTCTACCGCCCGAATGTCTAACACATCTCTCATACATGATCATTCTATAAGGAATACTTCTATAATTCTTCTGTGCCGCATAGAAAAGTTTTAATATCAAAGTAGAACAACTTGGCGAGTACCACAATACTAATAAAGCACCTGTAAGTCAAAACGCGATGCACCTTCTGAATGTACACTCTACTCAAGTAATACCTATTAGTGCCAACATCTAAAATCATTTGTTCTGCATAAACTCATGATCTTCGTTTTGGAGATGAATCGTATACTTGCACGTGCAATTATCAATCCCACATAAAACACCGAATCTATCATGCCATCATATGAAAAGTACGAGAATCTCATAATCAACTCTGAGTCACCAACATAAAATATACCCGATCAGTGAGAAACCTTCCATTTGATCCCATCCAGGAGAAAATCACAATACGCAACATGCTCCTCACACCGGTAGGAAATATCAGTCTCAAACTGTGGTAGAAATCATCGAGAACACTTCGAAGTCCATTCGCACATAACCAAGCCATCAAAACTGAATCTCTCTAACTCAACCAGGCATGGAAGGTCGCCATAACCCAAGAGCATTGCCACAAAACACATGTAGAAACTTACCACATCATAAGTACCCAAAGAACCGATCGTATCAATTGTCGTGATGATCCAAACTACTACCAAGTTGTACCATTTCTCCGAGTTCCTTCAGAATTACCCTCAAGGTGACACTTCTCATTTATAGAACACCACGATCCTAACCAAAACACATCCCAAGAGACCCTAGAATAAAATCACACCACACTAAGGCCCATAAGTCGTCGTATTCCCCCTTGAAATCCCCAAAAGTACCACAATCGATACACCCACTCTGAAGAGACCTTCTGTGAATTTAAAATCTGTGAACTTAACCTTCCTTATACTGAAACGTATAATCAATAGTGAAACAAAAATATTGCAAGTCCCAGTTCCATCCAATGTGAATCTCAGATCTTAACCATATGCAAATGCGGAAAATTCTCAATTGACGCATATAATCTTGAATCCATTGGAACCTTCTCGAGCGTCATCCATTCTGCTCAAATCTCAATTGCACCGTCCAAACGGGCTGAACATTTAGCACAATATCACCCCAAAGAAGTAACCCCGCCTTGACGCAACCGAGCAAATTCCTACACCATGCGCACTACATCCGTCACGAATAAACTTACAAATCATTCAATGATTTCCATATACCCATAAAGTATAATATAACTTGTATCTAGAAATATCCATGCTTAGTTCATTCTCAAGACCAACCTCTACAAGTCATAATTGATTCACAAGTATACCTCAAACCGAAACCAACACAACACATAACCATGCAATCAAATTGTCGATAGTAGACTCCCTAAATTGGCTCAAATCCATAGATCAAAACACTCAATATCTCGCGATGCCCATACTCTACTAATGTCATAATGCCACAGTGAGATTCAACCAAATCCTCCCTAAGCTCAGGTAGGGGTGGGCATACAGTATTTCGGTATTCGATTTATCAATTGTGCATATCAAATACCGTACGAAAGTATTTTGGTACGGTACAATATTTTTTATTTTTTGGTACAGTTTCAGTTTAATACATATTCATGTGTCACGTACTGCTAAGTGCTAAGAGCCTAAGCATTAACCAAGCAAAAACAACAAATAACGAGTAAACAATCTGCCATTCTGCTGCCTAACAATATGCCATTCCCCATTCTGCCTAACAAAAGGCAGCAACACTAAATAAACAATCTTCCATTCTGCCAAACAAATAAACAAAAAGCAGATATTCAACATGGTAGGCTTGAAAACGAATATATTACAAAGCTAATCAAGTTTGGACTCGGTTACATTTTACTTGCAAAATTCAACTGAACTACGTATAGGCTTAACTCGACTCAGTACTTAAAAAGTTTGGTCAGACCCCAGCTCTACTCATTTCTACTCTTGACTTCAATATCAAACATAAATTTCTTATTGAGCTTTTGGATCCAAGACACTTCCTGATTGATACATTTTAATGGTCGAGAAGGATTTTACCTGATCACTAGCTAGTTGCAGTGCCTGAGTTCAATTAGAACTATGTGAACTGTTTCGGTATTTTGGTACCGAAATACCGGAATATCAAAAATCCAATACCGTATACCGTACCGAACTACCAAAATATCATAATTTCTACACCGAAATAAACCGAAATACTGAAAAAACCAAATCCAAAATACCAAATTAATTCGGTTCGGTTCGGAATTTGATTTTTCGGATTTTATGCCCACCCCTAAGCTCAGGTAACACAAACCATATAATTCCTCAAATCATCTACTACTCTCGCGTTCATCCGCGCGATGGTTAGGTCAACTATTACAACCGACCCAAACTCAAATCGCACAAATATAACCCACTGGTAGAAAGGAAAGCCTCCACATAACATCATATGGATTACACATCCGTAGATTACCCCGCATGTGATAACCCACCTGCTTAGCTTCAAATTGACATCTCTCTATAACCTTTCACAGCCAGAACTACTACACCATCACTTAATCTTCTTGAGTCTGAACTCATAACAAGACACGAAAATCTTCTTCGTTCCACAATTAAACAACATGAAGAATATTTCAACACATTCATAACTCGAGACAATATGTCACATCAAGACAAAGATTAATAACTCAATAGTCCTTTTTACATCTCAAGCAAACTCGTCACATTCAATCCATCTGAACACATCCTGCAGTCACATCATACTCGTCATATAGCCATCTAACCACTCATCGAGCCACAAAGTCCATTCGTAATGACACTACCAGACATATAAGTCCAAAAGCACGTGCTCACACAATCGAAATCCCGGTGCTCAAGAAACAGCCAAAACCCGGACTCAAGTCCTCCAGACTGGGCCATCATTATCACACATATTTCACATCTCGCACCTCAACCATGGAATCACAAGCCGCCGACACACAACTGATATCGAGAACTCACATACGCATACGAGTGCGTGGAAGGAATTCAAAAAGTTACACTTCAAGCTGAATCAATGTCGCACGATAAGGAAGGAAAGATGGGAAGTTTATCCTAAATACCTATAGCCTCTCGAAGATAGGTATGAGCGTCATCATACCAATTCGCAAGACTCTATTAGATACTTGTTCGTGACTCGTAGAACCTATGAACCCAGAGGTATGATAACAACTTGTGACAACCAAAAATCCAACTAGCCATGATGACACCTAACCCAACCCGCTAGGTAAGCCAGTATAAACCAATTTAAAAGAGATTCATTATGAGAAGAAATGATAATACAACTGAACTATTATATAAAGAATTCCCAAAGGCCAGTAGTACAAATCATTAGCTTCTAATATATAGAGTTTACAAAGCTGGTATGAAATAAATACATCATCTGTTTGGAATATATATGAACAGATTAAAATTCTAAAGCTACAAAGATCAAGAGGCAGCTATGACCGGAACGCATGTACGTCTTCAAATCCATCTCCCACCATATATAGCAATATCAACATCCAACATCTTCATGCAAGGTGCAGAAGTGTAGTATGAGTACAACTGACCCCATGTACTCAATAAGTAACAAACCTAACCTTAGGTTGAAAGTAGTGACGAGTTGGGACAAGGGTCATAGTCCAACTCCAATAACTAACAACAGTTCATAACAATATAATAAAAATGGTACAAGAAATGAATCAGAGATATAATGCTCAGCTCGTTCACAGTTACTAAAAATAGGCATGCTTTTCAAGTAGAACAATAAATCACAAATATTTCACCGTAAACACCAAAAATATGAGTAAGTTTGAAAACTGTGACTTTTACCAAAACCTTTCAACAATAGTTAAGAAGTCTTATTATCCGTTGGCATGAGTAAAGTGCATCTCTATGCCTACATGTCAACGTACCCGTGAAATAATGAATGTCACAAAATAGTGTAGCATGAGGAAATGCATCTCTATGCCTGTATGTCAAGTATGCGTGTCAAATTCTATGTATCACAGTGATGAACTCATGCATTCACACTCTTAGAGTAATCAATATCACTGTCTCCCTCTCTCACTCTCCACGCTCAGTAACTCAACACTGTACATTCATGGCATGGATCAATAATACCTACTGCAGCGTGCAACCAGATCCCATCATGAATCATTAATATCTGTTGCGGCGTGTCGCCCAATCCACATATAGCCCTAAGTCCTGCTGTGATGCGCAACTCGATCCACATATAACAATTATAATTTTTGCGGGGTGCTACCCGATCCACATATACAACCATAAGGCTTGTTGCAGATTGCAACCCGATCCACATATATAGCCATAAGATTTGTTGCGGCATGCAATCCGATGCGCGCGCGCACACACACACACACACACACGTATATATATATATATATATATATATATATACACACACACACGCACACACACACACACACATATATATATATATATATATATGTATGTATGACTCACATTACGACACTCAGGCCTCAACTCAGTCATCAATCTCTCTAGTCTCTCCGGCTCACAATTTTATGAAGATCAACCCAAAAAATTATAATGTGATGTATCAATAAATGATAATAAAGATTAAGGTATGATATGCAAATGAATGCTATGACGAGTATGTAATTGCAATGTAAGCAAACAACTCAACAACAGAAATGACCACAGTGGGTCCCAACATGATAACCATATAATATGGACATGGTCTCTAACATGGATCACAACTCAATTACTCTAGAACATAGAGATTTCATAGATACCAATAAGATTAGGTAACTACACGGTACCACAGAAATAACAGAGTCACAATTCGCACGGTGCACGCCCACATGTCCGTTACCTAGCATGTGCATCACCTCAACACCAAACACATATCACGTATATTCAGGGGTTCATACACGTATATATATATGACTCACATTAGGACACTCAGGCCCCAACTCATTTATCAATCTCTCCAGTCTCTCGAGCTCACAATTTCATGAATATCAACCCAAAAATTATGATGTGATGTATCAATAAATGATAATAGAGATTAAGGTATGATATGCAAATGAATGCATATGACCGAGTATGTAATTGCAATGTAAGCAAACAACTCAACAACAGAAATGACCACATTGGGTCCCAACATGATAAGTATATAATATAGACATGGTCTCTAACATGGATCACAACTCAATTACTCTAGCACATAGAGATTTCAAAGATACCAATAAGATTAGGTAACCACACAGTACCACAGAAATAACCGAGTCACAATTCGCACGGTGCACGCCTATACGCCCGTTACCTAGCATGTGCATCACCTCAACACCAAACACATATCACGTATATTCAGGGGTTCATAACCTCATCACCAAGTTTAGAAGTGTTACTTACCTCGAACAAGAGAAATCCAATACCGAGCAAGCCAAACGATGCTCGAGAAATGCCATCTCACATGTACCGACCTCCGAAGGGCTCAAAACTATCCAAAAAAGAAACTCTACAATATCAAATAATGCCTAAGGAAATAAATCTAAATGATAAATCTCGAATCTTTAAATAAAACCCCAAAGTCAACCAAAAAGTCAAACCCGAGCCCATACATCAAAACTTGACAACTCACAAAATCCAACTATCCATTCAATTACGAGTCCAACCATACTAGTTTTACTCAAATCCGACTCCAAATTGACGTTTAAAACTCAATAATTCACTCTATGAAACTTTAGGCAAAACCCCCAATTTCTCTTTTGAAATCATCAACCATATGCTAGAAATGAGGATATATTCATGAAAATAATCACAAGCAATTCAACAATGCTTTCCCAATTCACGTGGTGAAATTTCTCTCCTAAGTCGCCCAAACCGAGCTTCAAAATTTGAAAATGATGAAAGAAACCCAAGACCTCGAATTATAGGTTTTGCACAGCGGTGCTCGTATTTGCGAACAATTTTTCGGTTCTGCAAACTTACGCGTTCGACCACAATCTCGCTCCTGTGGAAGAGCACTTCCAACCAGCCCATCGCACCTACAAAATATCTCCACTTCTGCACAATTGCAGGTGCAAACAAACATCACGCACCCGCACTGCCTCTCGCATCTTGCCCCACATGCACCAAATTTGCGCTTTCGCAAATGCGAAAAAACTCTGAATTTACAGACTC
Source organism: Nicotiana undulata (assembly GCA_005239495.1). Taxonomy (NCBI): domain Eukaryota; kingdom Viridiplantae; phylum Streptophyta; class Magnoliopsida; order Solanales; family Solanaceae; genus Nicotiana; species Nicotiana undulata. The sequence goes on from ML273468.1 coordinate 65,188, forward strand.
TCGCCCCCAGTACAGTTTCCAGTTATGTGATGCCACTGCCACTTTTGCGTCTCCGCACCTGCGCCCATGGCTCTGCAGGTGCGATCACACTAGATCCAGCAAAGGCCAACCATCACAGATGAATGAAAGATGATCTGAAACACGTCCGTAACTCACGAGACCCCTCGAGACCCCGTTCAAATATACTAAAAAGTCCCATAACATAACACAAACCTACTCAAGGCCTTAAATCACATATAACAACTTCAAAATGACGAATCGCACATCAAATCAAACTTAATAAACTTTTGAAGTTTCAACTTCCAAAACTCGCGTCGAAACATATCAAATCGACTCGGAATGAACTCAAATTCTTCACACAAGTCCCAAATAACATAGAGAATCTATTAAAATTCCCGGAATCACATTCCGAATACGATACCCTCAAAGTTAAATCTTGGTCAAACTTATGAACTTTTCAAAACTTCAAATTTTCAAATGCTAATTCGGGCATGTTCCCAAGTTTAAAATCACTATCAGAACCTAACGGAACCATAAAAATACACGTCAGGGTTCAAATACATAAAAGTCAAACTTCATCAACTCTTTCAATTAAAGCTTCAAACATGAAATCCATTCTTCCAAACTAAATCCGAATCACCTGAAAATCGAACCGCCGATACACACAAGTCGTAATAAATTATACGGATCTACTCATGCCCTCAAACCATTGAAAGAATTCTCAAAACGAGTGTTCAGGTCATTACACTTTCCTTAGTAAAAACTAGATTGTACAACTAATGATGTCAACAACGCACAACGTTGAAGCACGCGCTGAACGTGAAGAATTATCCCAACGTGATGAATCAATCATTAAGACCCATAATGAAGAGGTCGAGAGAACCCTGGTTCGCAAAGGCATTACCCTCGACATGTGTGGTATCCAACTCTTGATGATGATGAGGAGGAATATATCATAGAGACGATCAAACTCCCGTGGGAACAATAAAGAGCAATCATAGATCACCTCTCAAGGCAAGATTTGGCGATGTTTGAGTTAAAACAAGCAGTTTCAGGTGCTTCTACTAACGCCAACGGAAGGGGTCAAATTCCTCCCAGAGTTCCTACAAATCAAACAGCTCGATGAACCGATAACAATACCCCAAGGGGCGAGTCGGTTTCGCCGAAGCCGGATGTAATGACCCAATCGATTGTTTTGAGCTTTAGCACGTCATTTGGAGGTTTGAGTCCTTGAGTAGCGTCACTTAATACCTTATGACTTGTACGTGTTGTAACAATTGAATTTTGGAAGGTTTGGAGGTGATTTGGAAGGAAGATTCTCAATTCAGAAGCTTTAAGTTGGAAGAATTGACCAATGTTTGACTTTTGATTAAACAACCTCGAAATCAGAATTTAAAGGTTCCAATAGGTTTGTATGATAATTATGTACATGAGTGTATGTTCGGGTTGAGTATCAGATGGTCCGAGAGCATCTCAACGCTTAGTGTGGAAAGTTGACATTTTGATGGTTTTTAGAATTTTCTTAGTTTGGTTTGAAGAGGACTTTGATATTATTGATGTCCTTTTAGGATTTCTAGACTTGGAATAAGTTTATATTTTGATTTATGGCTTGTATATAAATTTTGGCGTCATTCCGGAATGTTTAGATATGATTCAGACGCGTTCGTCAAAGTTTTAATATTTGAAAGTTGAAAGAAGGATTTTGATTGTCGATTCATGATTTTTATGTTATTTGTTGTGTTTAGAGCCCCTGGATAAGTTTGGATAAGGTATTGGGACTTGTTGGTGTGATTCAAGGTGGTTTCAGACCAATTTTGGGTGTTTTGATACTGCTGGTTGCTGGCGTTGGTGTCGTGCTTCACAAAGAAGGATTTTAGACTGTTGGGAAAGGTTCATCGCTATAGCGATGAAGAGGTCGGCAACACGGAGGAGCTGGGTTACCCTTCGCGAACGCGACAGGGAGTCGCGAACGCATAGAAGGATGGGGAGCCGGGGGACCTGGAGCCGTTAAGCCTTCGTGAACGCGACACTTTTAATTCGCATTATGACATGAGACTAGACTCGCGTAGAGTAATGGAATCACTATTTTAGATACTTGATGCGCTACTTGATTAGCCCTAGAAATTGTACTTCTCTTATGGATTTCTCCCGCATTGTTCATATTTAGCGGAAAGTTTCTCTTGAATTCCATAACTCACACGTATATTCACGAGTGGGGTCGAAGAGCCATAAAAGATTGATACTCTTATGGGATCGTATCATTCGCCTAGAAAGGATATTGTAACAAACTCTTATGGGATCGTGTCTTTCACTTCGGTAGGAAATTGTAACGCACTTTTATGGGATCAAGCCATTCACCTCGGCAGTATCATGTATCATATTCCTATGGGATCAGGTCATTCGCCTCGGCAGAATTATGTATCGCACTCCTATGGGATCGAGCTGCTCGCCTCAGCAGAATTGCGCGAAATACTTGATGGAGTCTCTGTACTCATGCGTTTCCTGACATGAGATGTGACCGTTGATTTGGTATTAACCATTACGTATTCCATTTGAGGAGGTATCCGATAATTGAGGAGTGTTTATTCACTATTCAGCTGTAGACCTTATTATTTGCCTATATCTCATTGTTTACTTACCGTGTTTCGTACTTGTCTATTTTATTATATTTGATTTATTGGACCATAGTAAGTGTCAATGTCGACCCCTCGTCACTACCTCTTCGGGGTTAGGCTAGATACTTACTAGGTATGCGTTGATTTACGTATTCATGATGCACTTCTGCACTAAATGTGCAGGATTTGATAGGTTCATTTGGTGGACATTTGGGCACGTTGGCGCATCTGCTGAGGGGACTTTATTGTGAGCTACATTTTATGCGACGATTCCCAGCACACAGAGTCTCCACCATAATTATTTACTTTATCCTGTCTATCTTGTATTCCAGACAAATATTGTATTGTTATTGTATTTTCTTGTAGATGCTCATGCAGTAGTGACACCATGTTTTGGGATGCTCTTGAATTTGTTTATAGTTTTGCTTACCATTGACACCCATTTACTTTATATTTTATTTAAATTGTACGTATCTACGACTTTTAATGCATTAATTTCTTTATCTAATAAGATTCATGATTTCAAAATTAATAAAATGAATAATTAAGTTGGTAGTTCAGTGTTGGCTTGGCTAACGGTGACGTTAGACGCCAACACAACCTATAGCGGGTTTTGGGTGTGACAACTTGATATCAGAGCTCTAGGTTCACTTGGGTCTCACGAGTCATGAGCAAGTCTAGTAGAGTCTTGCAGATCGGTACTGATACATCTGTACTTATCTTCGATAGGAAACATGGCTATTAGGAGCACTTCCCTTTTTGATTCCTCGTCGTGTGGTTTGATTCCATTGAAGCTATGCCTTCATTTCTTTCCTACTCATTCTTATACAATGACGAGCGCTTGTTATCAATTGGGCATCGAGGAGTTGTATTGATACTGGAGATTCGGTGTAGGATGTTTTTCCCTACGTATTCGAGTGGGCTATTATTGTTGCCTAGTGGAAGGGCGCTCTGTCATTAAACGTTAGTGTTGCCTACGGTTTCGAGGCTATAAGTAGTGTATTATGAGGTTCATATGTTGTTATCGCACAATGTTGGTGGTAATAGTATGGTGCTTATTTACGTGTCTCCGTAATGAATGACTCGAAAGGAGGATTACTCAGTTCAGGGTTTAAAGGTTCAATATTTAATTCCGGTGGAGGAAAGGCAATTGGAATGTGGATGTTAAGGCCTTGGTTGACAGAATGTCGAGACTTGATGTTTTTGAACGTGGTGATATTTTCAATGTGGTGTGGTGTTATCGTCCTTGTTGGAATGCATTAAGGTTCGTCGCTGTGATGGTCTTCTGTGATTTTCCTTTGGGGCAAGGTGTTGTGAAATGTTACCTAAGAAGCGGTCATCAAAGATGTCAGCGTTTGGAAGTTTTCGGGTCGAACCGATATTTATAATGTTGATGGCCCGAGGGAAGATGATCTTCAAGGAGGCATAAATTTGGTAGCAATATTATTAGTTCAGTGTTACAGAGATGGATTATTATTTGAGGCAGTATTTTGGCAGCGAAGGAGGAGGAAGGACATGGTTGGAGGTGTCTCATGGTGGTTGAATTGCTACCAGGTCCAGTAGGAGCAACATATGTTGGGTAGTTCGCTTCGGAATATGGTTAACTCAAAGTGAGAATTTTAGCGTATCGTATGGAAATTGTGGTGGGATGGCCACATGTTTTGAGAAAGCATGGTGTAATTATGGTCACGGTGAACAAGGGACTAAGTCTATGAATTTCGTTTGGATGGTGGCTTATGTACTGAGGAAGTTTGAATATGATTGAAAGGAGTTTGCTGGGAACGAAGAGGAGTGTGAAAATCGGTGTCACGACCCAAAATCCATAAGGTCGTGATGGCGTCAGACACCACTGTCAGGCAAGCCAATCATTAATTAGTTTAAAATAAATTCCTGTCTCAATATTTTAAAAATCGTTACCTTTCACTTTAATACATAATAACTAGATGAAATCCATTTAAGTAAAAATAACAAAACAACAGTCTATTTTTCACTTGAATAAAATACACCCCAAATACATCCCAGAACCCGGTGTCACAGGTACATGAGCAATTTCTAAGACTTTTTACAAAATGCTACAAAGCTTGTCCGAAATACAAGTTGGACAAGGACTTTAGAATAAAATAAATACAATACATAGAGGAAGACTCTGCCGTCTGCGGATCCCCTCCGGATGATGCAGCTCGCTTAAGTCTCCAAACCAGCCTCATCGCTATGAACGTACCTGTGCAACAAAATGCACAACAAGTGTAGCATGAGTAAGAAAACAACGTGTACTCAGTAAGTATCCCGCCTAACCTCAGAGAGGTAGTGACGAGAGGTCTACTTGACACTCACGAGGGTAATAAAATCAGTAAACTTTAAAAGTAACTGCAATTCAATAAACACTAGAAGTAAATACATAATTTCTACTTCATTTNAGTCACAAGTGGTATATCATATGTATATATATATGCGTAGGAAATGCCGAGGGTCGTTCGGCCCGAACCAACAATAAAAGTAAATTGTGCACTGACGAGGGTCGAACGACCCGAACCATAAGTGCATCTTTTCCATAAAATAATCATATATATGCACTGCCGAGGGTCGAACGACCCAAACCATAAGTGCATCTTTCAATCCGTCGTGGCGTACGGCCCGCTCCCATGAGAGTGGGGGAAATAACACTCCGCTTGCGGAATGTAAATTGTGAAGTTGTTACATGCACATACAACATTTCTTAAATTACTTTCAATAAGCAATTCCTTTAAATTACCAATTTATGTGATCTCAGGGAAACCAAAGTTTCATAAATCATAAATTCATAAAGCATATAATCCATTTCTAGAAAGAACGCAAGGCATGATGTGGATCATACACTACCCGGACGTGGCATAACAGTAGCTACGCACGGACTCCCGTCACCTCGTGCGTACTTACCCCCCGCAAACAATAGCATATATTCATTTAGTTCACCTATGGGGACAATTACCCCTCAGAAAGTTAGAAAGGAGACTTACCTCTGAAATTCAATAACAGGCTTTCAAGCCCTTCCGATGACTCAAATCGTTGCACAACGCTCCGAAACTAGCCAAATAATGGCAAACTAATGAAAATATACTCTAATACTTGTTGACAATTCAAATTATATAAATTCCCAAATCCGCTCGAAAAGTTGACCAATTTGTCCTCGGTCCCACGTGTCCGGATTCCGAATTTTTTTTAAAGATAATGATTACCCATGACTTTATTATCTCAAATATATAATTTACTCTTAATTTCATGTTCAATTTCGTGGTCAAAATCCAAAAATACCAATCTCTAGGTCTTCTACCAAAAACCCACAATTTCAACTAGTTTCCATGTTCTAATCCATATATACACATGTATTTAACTCAAAATTGTGAAGAAAACACTTACCACATTTCATATGGTGAAAATCGCATAAACAATCTCTTCATTCCGAGCTCCATAGCTCCAAATATGCTAAAATTGGCCGAAACCTCGATATATAACTTCTGCAAGACTCCAAGATCTATAACTTTCATGTTTTGGTCATCTCCAAATTCCTTATCGATTTCGAGATATAAGCTGCTAATGTCAGCCCTGTGCATAACAAATTTATTCTTCATCTTCTCGTACACCATGTAGTGTAACAGCAATATCTATTTGTACACAAATCCAAATGTTAAATGGTTTACTTTCCTAGAAACTAGACACAAAGCGCTACAACTTTCAGTTTACATCATCTTAAAATTCCTTATATATTTTGAGATATGAGCCTCCGAAGTCGAGTCAGTGCAGCAAAACATTATTCACTGGCCCATTTCTCTCATTTTACTCATCGCGATCGCGGCCAATTGGCCGCGATCGCGTAGCACATTGCTGTAGCCAAAAATCAGCAGCTATAAATGACCTATAAATTGTCCGAAACCACCCCGAAACTCACCCGAGCCCCTTAGGACCCCCTCCGAACGTGCCAACAAGTCTGAAAACATATCACGGACTTAGTTGAGGCCTCAATTCAAGCTTAATGAACTTTAGAACTTGAAACTTTTATATTTGATGTTGAAACCAATCAAATCACATCCGATTGACCTCAAATTTTGCACAAAAGTCACACTCGACATTACGGACCTGCTCCAACTTTCGGAATCGCATTCCGACCCCGATATCAACTATTTATTAATAAAACACAATTCACCCCCCCCCCCCCCCCCCCCCCCCCCTCTTGTACTTTTATTTTGTATCAAAGAAAGGCTCGCAATCTTTGCTTAACTGCTAGTGAGAAAAAGATCATGGGATCTAACACTGTGGTTGGTGCACTATTTCAAGGAGGAACTTCTCACGTTCGACCTCCCTGCAACGGACAACACTTCTCTCATTGGAAGGTTCGTATGGTAACAAACACAATGTCATATGACATCAAAGTTTGGCGTGTAATTAAAAAGAGAAATCTTCCAATTCCACCAAAGAAAGATGCAAATGGTCAAGTTATCGTATCAATTGATCGAGTTGACTTAGATGATTACACTGACGACAATATGTTGTCATAAATGTGAATGCCAAAGTAGAAACTCCTTTGTACAATGCTATCAGTGGAGAAGAGTACGAAAAGATTTCAAGTTGTGAAACTGCTAAAGAAATGTGGGATAAATTGGAGGTCACATATGAATGAACCAACAAGGTGAAATAATCAAGAATAAATCTTCTAGTTCGCGAATATGAGATATTTAAATGAAGGATGGAGAATCAGCGGAAGAGATGTTTTCTAAATTCAGCAAAATCCTTGGGGATTTGAAATCTTTTGGCAGACAAATTAAAAGTGTAGAACAGTTCAGAATAATTTTCAAAAGTCTACCCACACTTTGGCAGTCAAAGGTCATCGCCCTGGAATGTTAGGATCTTGGCAAAATGTCCTATGATGAACTTAGAGGTGATCTAATTGCCTTTGAGAAAAATCACTTGGATAGGCAAAATCGACAAGATAAGAAGAAAATAGTTGCCTTTAAAGAAACTGTGGCTGAACCATAAAATGAAGAGGAAGAAGAAGGAGGAGAACAAGATGAAAAAATAACCATGCTTTCTCAAGTTTTAACAAGCATGATGAAGAAAAACAGAAACAACAGAAGAGGGAAGTCTAACTTCAGGAAGGAAGGATAAATAATGAAGCTGAATAAAATGATGGAAGGTTCTATGAATAAGGAAAATTTGGACACATTCAAGTTGATTGTCCTGAACTAAATAAGAAGCTCAGCAGAAACATGCAAAATAAGAAATCATCTGGAGCCTGGAGTGATGAAGAAGAATCTTATCATGAAGAAATTGCAAATATGTGTTTCATGGCTATTGATGAAAATGAAGATTCAGGGGAGCTTGGGATAATGGCAAATCAAGAAGCAGATGAGGAAGAAACTCCAAATGAACTTGGTCTTATGACAGATGAGGGAACCAGTGAGGAACACCACAAGAACAATCGAAAAGGAAAATGGTATGTCGATAGCGCGTGTTCCAGCCATATGACTGGTGACAAACAATTGTTTAAAATAGTCACCAAAATAGATGGAGGAACAATCACCTTTGGAGATAAATCAAAAGGTAATGTAGTTAGAGTTGGAAAAGTTCCTCTGAGCTCAACATGTGATGTAGACGACGTATACATGGTTGATGAACTTGGCTACAATCTTCTCAGTATCAGTCAACTATGTGACAATGACTATGAGGTTCACTTTAAGGAAATTGGTTGGTATATAGAAGAAGAATCTGGTAAGGTCATTCTCTCAGGTAATAGAGACCTGAATGTCTATACTATTAGCAAGATAAATAATCTTGGGGATAAAATTTTGTTCTGCTTCTATGATTGATGATCCCTGCGTTTGGCATAGAAAACCTGGTCATGATAGCATGCATACTATTCAAAAACATTCTAAACATGATCTTGTCATTGGTCTTCCAAAACTAAATTTTTCAAAAGATCATATTTGCGATGCATGTCAATTAGAAAAGAAAACTCGCTCATCTTTCAAAATAAAAAATATTGTATACCTCTAAACCTCTTCAACTATTGCATATGGATTTATTTGGTCCAACCTGAACTGCTAGTATAGGTGGTAGGAAATATGCTTTTGTTATTGTGGATGATTTTTCACGATTTACATGGGTTATCTTTTTACGTCATAAAGATGAAGCTCTAAGTAATTTTGAAGTATTTTGTAAGAAGGTTCAACGAGAAAAGGGATACTACATTTCCACTATCAGAAGTGATCATGGAGGAGAATTTGAAAGAAGAGTTTTTGAATTTTTTTGCAATGATCAAGGAATCTCTCATAACTTCTCTTCACCAAGGTCACCAAAACAAACTGGAGTGGTAGAACATAAAAATAGAACTTTACAGGACATGGCAAGAATTATAATTGTGGAGAATTCTCTACTTCACCATTTCTGGGCAGAAGTTGTGAGCACTATCATCAATAGGTGTCTGATTCGACCAATCCGTAAAAGGACTCCATATGAACAATAGAATTGTAAGAAACCCAACATCAGCTATTTTCACCCTTTTGGATGCAAATCGTCACGACCCAAATCCTAAATCAGGTCGCGATGGAGCCCAACACCGTTGTCAGGCAAGCCAACATCAATTAACTAGTGAGTTTTATTTAATTTACCAAAACATTTTCAATACTTACTTGATTTAAATTTAAGACATTTAAGAAAAGGCGGATAACTTAGGCAATCTTAAACAGTAATAGCCATGAAAGTCATAATTAATAATTACAGCCTAAAATAATGTCTACTAACGTGTGTTCCAGGAACTAGTGTCACAAGTCTATAGGCATCTAGTAGAATAATATCAAAAGAATAAAAGTCTGTCCCCTACTATCTGAGTATGTATAGACAGAAATGGCAAAAGAATAACTCCAAAGTGCTGCTGGAAAACGTCAGGAGAAGCAGCTCACCGTGAAGCCTCGACCGGATATAAATCAGGAACGAGCTGCGGACTGATACCCAGATGCACTTGCCTCAGATCCTGTACAATTAAGTACAGAGTGTAGTATGAGTACATAAAATAATATGTACCCAGTAAGTATCCAGTCTAATCTCGAAGAAGTAGTGACTAGAGGTCGACTTGACACTTACTAGGGTCCAAACAGTATAATTATGTGTATAAGTTAAAGAGAGTAACAAGTTCACACGAATAATAGAACAGTGAATATCTAGCATGTTACGAAACCTACTTCGAGTCGAAACTCTAACCTACAAATTTCCAATCTATTAATTCAACTCATTTAACAGTTTTAGGTCATGAATAATATCAAACAAGTAGCATGCGCACAATATAACAGAAGGTATGGTCTGGAACAACATGATAATAAATGTGCACTGCCGGAGGGTAGAATGGCACGAACCATAGATGCATCTATTAACCTATCGTGGCGTACGACCCGCTCCCATGAGAGTAGTGGAAAGAATCACTCTGCTCGCGGAATATATATATATTGTGAAGCGGTCACACATAAACATAACATTTTTCTTTAAATTCTTTTTCCAAAAATAATAATGATTCGTCTGAAAACACCCATTAAGGGAACTTCATGAAACATATTTGTGTGCGAAGGAATTACAAGGCATATAGTAAATTATAAAATTCACAAGGCATGGTGTGAACCTAACTAACCGGACATAACAAGAATAGTCACTAGGCACAAACTCTCGTCACATCGTACGTACATAGTCCCCGCACTTAATATCACATAATCATTTATTTCACCTATGGGGAAAATTTCTTCTTACGAGGTTAGAAAGGAGACTTACCTCGTGTCAAGTCTACTTCCCAGTTCAAGAATGCGCTTGAAACTCCAAATTCGTCGCCCAAGGACTCGAAACTAGCCAAATATTGCATAAATAAATCAATCTACACTCAAAAGTATGAAATTCCTCTATTTAAATGATTATTTCAACCTAAATTGAAAAATCCCAAAATTCACCCCCGGGCCTACATGCTCGGATTCCAGAAATTTTCAAAGTAAATAATCACCCATAGCCTAAGGATACATATTATGTAGTTTTTGTATGATTTCATAACTAGTTCGTTGGTAATTCTGTCATTTTCATAAAAACCTAGGTTTTATTCTAACCCATGATTCCTACTAATTTAATGTGTTAATCTACCTAGGAATTTAAGTATTAAGCTAAATTTATGGTAGGAATTACTTACATTACAGTATCTAGGTCGATTATCCCCTTTGCATGCTCTCAAAATCGTCCAAGGATGAAGCAAGGTGTTCCAAAATGCCTAAGTCCCGTATTTAAAACAGCTTCACTACCTACAGGTTTTTCTCACCTGCGGCTCGAGGACTGCACCTGCGGTCTCGCATCTGCGGGAAAAATCTCGCATCTGCGGAGGAGGGGAAGGGGGCCTGGTTTCGCACCTGCAGAGCGGAGTCCGCACCTGCGGCTCCACTTCTGTAAAAAATGATCCGCACCTGCGAAAATGGGCAACACCATCTGGGGTCGCACCTACGAGGATGGGACTGCAGAAGTGGTCTCGCACCTGCGGGTAGCCCTCCGCAGGTGCGGTCGCACCAGATCTGGTGCACCAAAAGTCATTTAAGGCTCGTTTTTGCCTTGCTCGATGCCCAAATGGCATCTGGGCCCACCCGAGACCCCGTCCAAATATATCAACAATTCCTAAATCATAATGCGGACTCGCTAGAGCCTTCAGAACATCCAAAACAACGCTAAATCTAAAAATCATACCCCAAAACCTATTGGATCAAACTTAAGAACTTTAAGTTCTTGAAGTCTCTTTCATTACGCCGAACCTACCTATACTACTCGGAATGACACCAAGTTTTGCACGCAAGTCATAAATGACATAATATAACTATTCCCGGTCTTGGAATTCCGTTTGGACCTCGATAACACAAAAACACATTCCAAACCTCAATTTTTGAACTTAAGGAATCACATTTCACTATTTGGTGCTGAAATACTCCCGGGTCATCCAAAACTCGTTCCGAACATACGCCCAAGTACGAAATAATCATACGAACCTACCATAACCTTCAAATCTCGATTCCGAGGTCATTTACTAAAAATGTTGACCGAAGTCAAACTTGGCCTTTAAGGCTAACCTTAAGGAACCAAGTATTCCTATACCACTCCAAACCCCTCCAAATACGGAACCATCCTTCCCCGTAAGTCATAAATAGGTAAAAGAAACTATGAGAAGTCTTATTTAGGGGCACGGAGTCCTAGAACACAAAATTACCGATCGGATCGTTACACAAATTCTTCATTCACAACAATGGAAAGCACAATCTAGGTAAGTTTGATCCTAAAAGTGACGAAGGTATATTCCTTGGATACTCTCCCTCAAGTAGAGAATATAGGGTTTATAATAAAAGAACCTTATGCATTGAAGAATCAATTCATGTTGTTTTTTGTTGATACTAACCCTCACTCAAGGAATGAAAAACTTCTTGAAGATGAGGAAAGTTCTATTGTCCCTAAGTTTGTTGTTCTATGGAAAGATCATCAAAATGAGTCAAGTGCTCATCAGACTCAGTCAACTGAAGAGTATATTGAAGATCACGAATCTTCCCAAACAGATTAGTCGACTAATATGGAAAGAGAAGGTTCCCCAAACACTCCAAATGAATGAAAAAGTGAACCTGGCTATCCTCACAAATTTATTATCGGAGATTTACATGAAGGAATCACTACCAGAAGATCCCAAAAGACCAAATCACATGTGTCTCTAATTTATCAACTTGAGCCAAAGAAAGTGGATGAAGCACGAAAACATGTTCACTGGATCAAAGCAATGCAAGATGAACTTGATCAGTTTGAAAGAAATAAAGTGTGGGAACTGGTTCCAAAACCTTCAAATTCCTCTATTGTAGGAACAAAATGGGTGTTCAAGAATAAATTGAAGGAATCTGGACAAGTAGTTCGAAATAAAGCAAGGCTAGTTGCGCAAGGATACTCTAAGCAAGAAGGAATCGATTATTATGAAAACTTCTCACCTGTAGCATGACTGGAATCTATTCGAATATTACTTTCCTTTGTTGCTCACAAAGGATTCAATCTGTTTCAAATGCTTGTAAAAAATGTGTTTCCAAACGGCTACATCTATGAAGAAGTATATGTGAAGCAACCTCATAGATTTATAAATGTCACTCTCCCAGATCATGTATCCAAGCTGACTAAAGCTCTGTATGTACTCAAGCAAGCTCCTCGTTCCTGGTATGAAAAGTTAGGCTCTTTCCTTCTAAATCAAGGTTTCAAACGAGGTAATATCGATACAACTCTATTTATTAAGCATTCAAGTTCAGGTAATCTTATTATTCTAATTTATGTTGATGACATTATTTTTGATAGTCGTAACTCTGTTCTATGTGAAGAATTTGCTCTTTCTATAAAAGGAGAATTTGAAATGACTATGATGGGAGAATCAACTTTCTTTCTTGAACTGCAAATCAAAAAGTCTCCTAAAGGAATATTTATTAGCCAAACCAAGTACACCAAGGAACTTATAAAGAAGTTTGGCATGGAGAATTCTAAGTCCATTGGTACTCCTATGAGTCCAACAACGATTCTTGATAAAGACAACAATGAAAAAAGTGTTGATGAAACTATGTATAGAGGAATGATTGGATCCTTATTATGTCTCACTATTAGTCGACCAGATATTATGTTCAGTGTTTGCAAGTGTGCCAGATTTCAGTCAGCCCCTAAGGAATGACATCTTACTGTTGTTAAACGCATTATAAGATATCTCATTGGTACCTCTGAATTAGGATTATTGTACGCTCATTCTAACAATTTTTCTTTAAGAGGATTTTCAGATGCCGATTTTGCGGGTGACAAGATTGACAAGAAAAGCACCAGTGGCACATGTCAACTTTTGGGAAATGCACTAGTTTCTTGGCATAGCAAGAAACAAAATTGTGTTGCCTTATCAACAACTGAAGTAGAATATTTAGCTGTGGAAACTGTTGTACACAAGTTCTGTGGATAATGCATCAACTTCTCGACTATGATCTATCTCTTTCCTCTACTCCTATATTTTTTGATAAATCAAGCATCATTTGATCATCATCATGTTTCTAAAGGTCATATTGTATTAGATTTCATTAGCATTGAATCTCAACTTGCTGATATTCTTACACAACCTCTTATAGAGGAAAGATTTTGTTTACTTAGGAAAAAGATTGGCATTATTCCAAATTTATAAAACAAATCTTTTGTACTTTTCTAAAATATTTTATTTCCTTTATTATGAGTGTTTAACATTAATTTTCTATTAGTATCATTATTACTTGTCCATATGTACTGCTGAAACATCCTTTCAGAAAGGTCACTTCCATTCTGAATCCACCCTTTTCATTAACCAAGGCGACTCTTCAATCCTTCCAATGCCTTGTTAAAACCCTTTCTTCTTCTTTTCACTCATTCTCATCTAGAAAATTTTCTCACCATGGCAAAAAGAAATCTTTCCTCTTCCACTGCAACCAGACAAAGCAGAAGGTTTCGAAAAACCCTCCACCTTGAAGAAACTGTAGACCTGGAGTCATCCACCGACTCAAATTTTCTCAAAACAGACAATGGGAGAATTGAATCTTCGGAAAATCTTTCCATAAGCCAGAAAAAGGCAAGAAAAAGGCCCATGGAGAAAACCCCCAAAAAGCCTGCATGCAAGAAGGAATGGTGGAAAGCACAAAATTCGGACCAGAGGACAAATTGATCTTCTATGGACCTAGTGAAAAATCAAGGTTTGAGTCTTATAAGTCAAAATCTATGGCTGATGGAAGATCTGTAAGTCTTTCTCGTATGAAAAATGTGATGTGACTACTATATTTGATTTTTAACATCTTTCTTCTCTATTTGATACTATCAGGAACTCTATTTATGAAGAGCCCGTAAGAATGTTCTATGCAAATTTGTTTGTGAATGATAAAAACGATTTGGAATCCATGGTTTTGAATTGTTCTAGAATCTTATCAATTTGAAAAAACATTGTCTGCTAAGTTTAGTGGGTTTGGTGTCTTTGTGCAAAATTATTGGACAAAAGATTTTGTAGTCTCTTTTGAAGAAGCAAAAGCCTTTCTATCTGATAACCCTCCTTATATTGGTCCCAAGAACCTGATGTTCGGACATCGTGTTTTGGCCCACATGATTTCTACTACTTTACTTCCCAGAATTTGGTCCATTAACACTTTATCCACTAGAGATGTTTTTGTCTTTTATTGTCTTGTTAATAATAAATACTGGACTTGTTTGTGTGGATTCACCAATACATGCTTGAGAGTATCAGGGACATAACTTCTTCTGCTGTTTGCTTACCAATACATGCTTGAGAGTATCAGGGACATATCTCACACATTCTTGAAGTTATGAAGGTAGACTTGTCACCTTTCACGCCCAAGCATATTACCAACACTTAGGATAAGACAATTTTTTCAGTGATAGGTTACACTTTGGGTGATGATGGATGGGTTAAGCACGCCAAATTTGAAAGCATTTCAGTTCTAGTTGAATCTCATATGGAATAACAAGAATCTCAGTCGACTGCCTCTCAAAATCTTGATTAGATTCAACAATATCTAGATGGGGTAAACTACTACTCGTTGTGATGAAGGAATAGGTGGACAAGATCAGGGAAGTCACCAAAGAGACAGGTACAGTTGTGGCCAAGATTAGAATGGATATGGGAGCCACACGAAGGCAAGGAACTAGGGCATTCAACTCCATGTCATAAAATATGGATAAGCTTATCAAAGATGTCGAAAATCCTTATGACTCCTTCTGCACCAAAGTGATCAATACCCTAAAGTATTTCCTGGGGAGAAGCTAATGTGCATTTGTGTCATGATGATGTTAAACAATTTATTTGCTTTGATTTTTCTTTCTTGTTTTTGGTCTTATAACTTATATTTGCTTAAGTATGTATGAACCATCCTCTATGCCTCTAATGTAGGCATTACTTTTGCTGCCCTAGCTAGTTTGTTCTTATGTATATTACTTCCTATGTTACTCGGCTTGTATTTTTTTATTTCCTTTTTGATTGATGTCAAAGGGGGAGAACAATATAGAAGTAAAGCATCAACTCAAGGGGAGCAATGATAAGTACAAACGCAGGGGGAGAAGGCATAATGAAAGGGAAGTATACATGGTTTATACTTATTTACAGTTTACTCTCTCTTTATTGTCATCATAAAGAAAAGGGAGATTGTTAAATCTAAATCTATGTTTCAATGATGACAACTTATTTACATTGATAGCAGAAATCAAGGTATCAACAAAAGGAAAAAAAGTTGTCAAGAAGCTGTCAAAAGGAATGAAGTTGATGATGTCTAAAACAAAGGAAGATGATGTTAAATAAAAGGAACCGATGATGTCTAAACCAAAGGAGATGATGTTGAATCAAAGGAGCAGAAGCCATAAAAAAGGAAACCAAATTTGTCGTGCCCTCTCAGTCTTAATCAAAGGAGATCAAGACTATCAAACAAGGAAATATATCAAGTGAAGATCAAAGAATACCCGACATCTTCAATCAGCAAAATCGAAGGCTCAAATCTCTCCATAAAATAAGGACGT
Organism: Nicotiana undulata; assembly: GCA_005239495.1. NCBI lineage: Eukaryota > Viridiplantae > Streptophyta > Magnoliopsida > Solanales > Solanaceae > Nicotiana > Nicotiana undulata. The sequence goes on from ML273468.1 coordinate 81,381, forward strand.
GACAAGGAAAGTCATGAATGAATCCAACCCATCTCAAGTGCAGGATTCGAGAGGCACCCCTTGGATCAAATCTCTTAGAGGATTCTGTGCCTCAATCAAGACATATTTCAATGGCTCTCAAACTCTCCTATAAGAAGTCTGCTCAGTTCATAAAGAAGATTTGCGCAACTACAAACATTGTCTTCTAAGTCTCTCTAATTCTTAGCATAAATGTTGTATTCTTCAATTTACCAGTGTCACAAAATTTAGGAAGAGTTAGAACGCAAAAGAGAGTTGTGTCAACATTCAAAATATACAATTTGTTACACTTCCTTCGTGGTGAACGAATTAAAACCAGCATTGCTGTAATATGTTTCAAGATCTAAGAGAACCTTAGTGACCCAAGGAAAACTGGATGTAAGTACCACACTGGTACTGAACTAGTGTAAACATTGTTATGTGTTGTTCTGTTTACTATTCTCTTTACTTATATACCAGTGTAAAAATTGTTGTGTGTTGTTCTGTTTATTATTCTCTTTACTTGTCTCTATTTGCATTCTTTACAAGACCTAGTTAACCAAACTCATCCTTAGTCAACTAATTTTTAATAGACCACAATTCATCCCTCCCCCCTGTACTTTCAATTAATCCGCGTTCTTCTTATTACATTTGTTTATATAATTTTGTTTTCACTCACCAATTTTTCTTAAAAAGATTTTGAAGGCCATAACTTGGCAAAAACAACAGCCCCACTTTCAAAAGGAAAATTAGATCTAAATCGCAAGGCTAATTTTCTAAAAGAAAATCGACTCCTTAAGAAAATCAAAGTGTTGCTGCCAAACAAAGATTTCAAAACGATTCCTCAAGTCTAATATTTAAGATATCGAAAACCAAGGTATATCTTAGGCTCACTTTTTTACAAACATCTGTTAGAGTTACATGAACATCCATTCTCTAAAACCAAGTGTTTATAACCATGTTCCACATGCTTTATAAATATCAACCACTCATATACATATTTCAAAAACTCTTTCATAGACTCCTTTATAAATTCACATTATTTTAAAGGTCTCACGCTCCTTTATTTAATACTACAACGTCCCTTGGCTATACAGGAATCCGTACTCTTTACTACCAATTAAGGCACAATATAATAATTGATTCCAAACCTAGTCTAAGTCTTATGGAGCTACCTCAAGTAGATTTTAAGGGGAGCCTTAGACCTTCCCCTTAGAAGAACAAGAACCCTTACCCATAATCTCACCTGTAAGAACATCAATAAAGAATATGACCTAGTAATTAAATAGGTACCCTAGTATACCTTTAAATACTAGGTTGCAATTGTCTTTTATCAACAACAGGCAAATCAGAAGTTGAATCTTGTTTTGACTAGTGCAAAATAGGGTGCAACAACAAGGTGACTCTGCTGGGGAATGTTCACACATAGTTCTGACCTTAGTAGACCTAGACTAATTTGGCATCTAGATTATTTTTACATTGCTTTAATTGTAGATAAAAATTGCAATTACGTGCTTACCTATTTTATTTGCTCTCTATGCTATTATCATGCTTATTGTTGCTACACTCTTGTTTGTTACTGCTTTATATAAACTGTCACCAAATTTCTTCCTATCGAGTATTGGACGTACACTATCACACACAATGGCACGTGATGGTGTTCTTTTACACCCCTCTGAACCTTCTTTTCTAAAACTCTCTAGTTTCAGAGAATGACTTTGTCAGGTCAACTAACATAACTTCTTGCAGAATTCCGTCCAACTCAAAAGTAGGGAACCACTCTAATCTAGTAAAAATAGGTCATATTGCATAAATATTATGTGAGTTGGTCCTTGGCATCATCGCACAATTAGGAAAGCCACCCTAATGTCACCGGGTCATGCACCCAATGACATGAATTCTATTGAAAGACAATCAAACCTGATGTCGTGCCCCCTTTTTCCTGTCCTTTCGGATCAGTCAGGGTTTTCGACATTATTGGGACAACTCGTTTCCTTTTGGGAAAGGGATATAAGGAGTTTGAAGAGTCTCCACCTAACGAGTTAAGGTGTGTTAGGGCACCTACTACGGGTCACTTATAACGCTAATTGTATAACCATAGATTGGGTAAGGGCTTGAAATTACTTCAAGGGGAAGGTGTTAGGCACCCCTCGAAGTCCACAACTGTGGGTCCCAGCCAAACATACTTTGTGAATTATTCAAGTAGCAAATAGACATTATAAGCACACATATGTAAACAGCAAGGGCTTGACGGATTAGTAGTCTAAGCACACATATGTGAATAAAGGTTTTAACAGATTCATAGTCTAAGCATACATGTGTAAAAGGAAAGGGAGGTCCTAAGTTGTTTATCCTATAGGATCACACCTATGCAATGCCCGGTAATCACTCATCAATCAGGGGCTACACGTTGCATTGGCGCACAGTCATCATATCCTTATCTACCCATTATCCAACCCCTTAGTGGTTATTAAGCGAATTTTGATTTAACGAGATCTAAGCATGTTGTTACCCGTCCCTTCCTTGTGGTCCCGGAGGAGTTTAGGACCTCTAAATCTTGGCAGTTCTAGACGAACCCCTAAGGTTTCAAAAGGGAAAATCTAGGCGACATGCAAATAACAAGTAGGACCAGCAGATGAATGAAAGAAACAGTTAATATGCTCATATTTACCTCCACATGTAATGAACATAAACAACACGTCTCAAAACACAAATATAGGCAGTTTTTAAGGAACTCTTAGGACAGGATGCCTAGGTGAACTTTAATACACGGAATAGGCAATGCTGGTTTAAAACTTAGCAGCAGGGTACTAATAGCTTTCCTACTATTTTAAGACCAGCAAAACTTAGCAGTAAACACAATCAAACACAGTTTTAAGTTTTGTACTGAGATTAATTACCTAAGGCTTGGCTGGGTGTGAGACTATGCATAATAACAATTACAAGTTATTTTAAACAGTGTTGAAGTTATTCAACCTACAAACATGTTGTTCTAGATGATACAAGATTTCAAAAAGAATTCATGCCAGTTTTTATTCAGAAGCATGACATCTATATGTGGGACTGTTTTTTACACCTTTTCATGGTCAGTTACTTATTACAATTAGACTAGGCGTGTTCAAACAAATGCAAACAGGATCCCTTAGAACATGATATCTAAATGTACACAGAGGTGATAGATTTTTATTAAAAGTTTTTCATTAATCCTAATAGCAGGATTTCTACGTTAGAAACTTATACAACATTAGAGCATGGATTAATAACATGTGATATGCTGAAGCAGTAAATGTGAAACCCTAAGAACAGGATATTTAATGCATGTTTGGTATGATTTGGATGAACACATTGGTCCTAAGTCATGGATTCTAATGCAAATACACAGAATGTAAAGCCTAAAGCATGCTGTCTACCCAATGTTATTAACAAGAAATCATATAGCTACCCTTCCCGTTTTCACTAGCCAGCACTATATCTATTTTACAAGTAATTATTACAGACCAATGGCTGAATGAATTACATAAGTAAAAAGGAAATTAAACTATAGGGAGACTGAAGTAGGACCAAATACAAGCTGAGAATACCAGGCCTTCAGTAGTCTCAAAATGCCAAGGATTTCATAGCCAATTTCATGTCCAGGTGTATCAGAGTTCCCTAAGGACCTTAAGGATCCTGAGCAGTGCTCACACCTAGACTTTGTAACAAGTATTGAGTAAGTGCAGTGTGGAAGGGCCAACTTCAATGTGTCAAAGTTCAGAGGGATCTCAAAAGGATCCCAAGGCAGTCACACACTGGAGGGGCAGAACCTAGGGACTTAAGAGTAGAGTGAGAGAGCTTGACATAGTTTTAAAAAGGTTTTGACAAGAAAATAATATTGAATTGATTCAAGGAGTAAAGAAGTTTTGAAAATAGGAGCTGATCAATAGTCAAACAGCTTTTGAAACAGTGTGAACACTTATAAGAAATCAGCAAACAGGTTTAGCATCATTCAACCACAAATTTCACTCAAGGATTATGGGGATTGGGGACACATAAAACATACTAACATAACAATAGAGGCATAGGAGTTTACTAGAGCTTTATAGGATTAAGGAATTAATCATACATCTAATAGTACAGACATAAGGCATGGATCACAGAACAGACATGTGGAAACATATTATTCTGGGCAATAAGTATAGAACCAGAATTACTTAGGGGTATTAAATTACTTAGCAAAGCATGTTAATACCAGAATCTAAATAAACAGATAGGCAAGAAATCAAACATGGAGCAAAGTCAGAATGAAGCATGCTAGAGAAAGCAATAGGAAAATCTGTAGACATGTTAATCATAAGTTGAACAGGACAAAACTAATACATTCTAAGTGAAACAATGATTTAGGCATGATAGTTACATATTTAACAGCCAAATAGTAAACAGGAACAAGACTGGAAATCAGTGAACTAAAGTAATAACAGAACACATAGAGTTTTGAACTTGAAATTGAATCAGAACATACCAGTTAAGGAGAGAAAAACACAGAATATAGAGCTGTTGTGGTGCAATGACTAGTCTTGGCTTACATAGTTCAGTGAAAGTAGCAAGTAACAAGAAAGAGCAGAGAGCTTTTAAGTGTAAGAGAGAGTTGTTGAACTAATGTCCGTCTGTGTAGTGAGAATATAGGAGAGTATATATAGCAGTTGAGAGCTAGCCAGATAAGGTAAAAATCAGTTGTTCAGTAATTGGGGAGAATCGTAGAATAAATCAAGCATAAATCAGTAAGGTTTTCCCTTAATTAAAGGAGTAATTCACCAACGGTAAAGAGCAGGAAACATTTAAGGAAAGAAAAGTCAAGTAGAACTTAGGTACATGGTAGGCAATTAGGGGTAAATACACAAAGGTTCAATTAAGGAAATAACTAGTAAGAATCAATAAACAACACGGTTAATAAGAGAATAAGGTAAGAAATAATTAAAGCTTGTAGAATATGGAAATAATTAAGAAAATCAAAACATAGGTATCACTGTAGTAAATCAGGGAATCAAAGAATCGACATAATACTGATTATAGGGAAAAATAACATAAGTTTCCATGAATAAGCAGACAAATCGAGTATAAACAGAAAGAATCGAATCTGAAACCCTAATAGATACATATTGGGGTAAAATCACAAGGCATTCAAATTAAACGAAGAAGAAATCATGAGAGTTAAACACATAGAAAATCATGTAGCAAATAATCAAGGACGAACCTCAAAATCCAAACAAGGTGCCAAAAATTGGGGATTTTAGCATAACTAGTTAGGGTTAAGAAAAACATAACAAAAAGCAGTCGAAAACACATAATAAAAGGATTAAACATCTCAAATCAGATGCATTTTGAATAAAAGGTTTTCAAGAAACCCTAGTTTTAGAAAAATGAAACATCGTTTGAAAATCAGAAGTTTTCATAAGAAAATGCATGAAATAAGTTTGGCTCGTCTCAGATTTGTACACATCTGAGAAGTTTAAGAGACAAAATTAGGGTTTTGAGGAAATAACCCAAAGATGAAGATATTGACTTAGAAACCATAGGTTTAGGCAAAATATAGGACAATCTTACTCAAATCGAGTTGTGGCGGCCTGAGACATGCAGGAACATGCCAAAGGTGTGAGTGGATTGACCCTTGTCCCTTGAGGGCCTTAGAGACAGCAATACCGGCATAAGGGAGCCATGAGAGGCTTGAGGATGGTGAGAATCCACCATAGTCGACGGTGGAGAGTGACAACGAGGTGAGATTTAGGGTTAGGTCAGAGAGTATTTGAGAGAGAACGGGAAGGGGTGACGGCGGAGTGTGAGAGAAGTGATGGGTTTGGGAAGGGGGTAGTCTTAGGTTAATTAAGGAAATATTTAATCCGGACCGTTGATCAAAATTGATCAACAGCTAGGATTTAACAAGAATTGGGCCGGGTTTGGGTAGGATTTGGGCATGTGGTCTTTTGGGCTGGTTTTGAGGGTATTTGGGCTAACTTAATTAGGCTGCAATTGAAATAAAATAGGTTATTTGTTAAATACCCAAACAAATTAATTAAAATAACTTGTAGAATAATCACTAATTATAAAGTTGAATTTCATGCATAGATATGTTCTTAAAAATATTTATTTAGTATTTAAAAATACAAAAGTCTAATTTCTAGTAAAATGATACGAAAATTATATACATGGGCTATAATTGCAAAGTTATTGCAATTATAGCAAAAAAGTACCAAATTGGCTATTTATGGAATAATTTGGACTTAATAGGACTATAAATAATAAACTAAATCAAGAAATATTTTTGAAATCATTTGTGATGCAATTTTGTAATTATTTATCAGAAATAAAATATTGGACAAATTAATAAAAATTGTGGAAAAATACCAATTGATGCTAATGCATGATTTTGAAGGTATACATGCAATTTAAAATTATTTTAGGAAACAATTGGGTATCAACACCTGACAAGACACTAAAAGATCTGAAGCAAACATTTACCAAAATTCTTTCTTTTACCCACCCGGAAAAAATGGAAATCAACCGAAACATCCTTGAGATTAGCATGGTACTGGGAGCGCCGCATAAATTGAAGCTATTATGGATGAACATTCGTCGAGAACACAGAGATGAGGTTCGGACGCACCTGGGGTCGTTAACCTCTTTGCTAAATATCCGAGCAGACAAGGTGATCACTTGTTGTTCATAGAATTTTGGGATTCGACCAAGGTGGTGTTCAAATTTGCCGATTGTGAGTTAGTACTAACATTGGAGGAAGTCACGAGCTTCACGGAGTTCTCGTTCAACAGAAGGAAGCTAATAATTCCAGTTACTATGCCCGATTACCGGTTCTTGGATGCTTTAGTCGGAGTAGGGAGGAATTAGAAGCTAAGGATAAATTTATTTATAAGAAGTTTGACGCGAGAAACACTCACCTGGTAACTTGACAGGATCCACGAAATTGTAAAACATGGCAAGATATGGTGGAGGACTTCATGAATCATTTCCGATTCATCAAAGAGATCACTCCTGATCAGTTCGCACTAGTGAACCTGTAGAAATAACCATTCGAGTAATTCCTAGAATATGCACGTTAGTGGAGGTCAGAGGCCGCCAGGGAGCAACCTCCGCTAGACGATAGTGAATTAACCAAGTATTTCATCAGATCCCAGGAAGGGATATATTTTGAAAAGATGACAGGAATGATGGGAAAGAAATTCCCGAGCTAGTCAAGATGGGAGATTTCTTAGAAGATGGTATAAAATCTGGTAAAATACAATCCATGGCAACACTGCAAGCGGCCAACAAGGCCATCCAATCAGGATCAATCGGTAGCAAAAAGAAGAAGAAAGAGGAGGTATCATCAGTCGTCCCTTACTATCAATCCAACCCACATCACTGAAACACTTCCCATACCTGAAAAAATCATTTACCACCACCCTTACACTCCAATCTATAACACCCAGCCATATTACTATCCTCAACCACAATACAACCACCCTCTATCCAACAACAACCTGAACCCGCAATGACCATATTCTCATGTCCAAACCACTATTCACCAATATCAACCCGCATATGTACCATGCCCTCATCCCAACTTTGAAGAGAGGGGTCCTAGAAATTAGACCCCAATTGATGAGCCTTTAGCCCATTGTTCGAGAGATTGAGAGTAGTAGGATTTATATACCCAATTGAAGAAAGGGTTACTGAACATCCCTCCAAGTACTTTGATGCAACTAAAAGATTTGTGTACCACTCCAACGTGCTTGGGCATGATACTAAAGATTGTTTTAAGCTAAAAAAGGAAATTGAAACACTGATCAAGTGCAGGGACATTCAATGCACTCCAGTACCACCCAATATGAATCGTCCGCTGCCAAATCACCAAAACCAGGGAATTAACATGATCATGTTGGACAAAGAGTATGACCAAAAGTAATAATTGTTACTATAGGAAATGCAGAAGCCGCTAGGATCCATATTCAAAGGGATCCAATGATTATAGTACGGTTAAGGCCTACAGTGACGGTTCAGACTTATTCGTCACAACCTACCTTCACTAGAGGAAACAAAGAAAGTCAAGAATACAAAATTGTCCCATGGACATACAAACAAAAGGGAAAGGCCAAAATGAAAAACTATGTCGCAGTCCATGGTATGACTAGCTTTGAGAGATTCTACGCTCCTGAAGATGTCAACCAAGGGAACTCGGGGAGAGAGAAAATTCAAAGAAGGAACATAACAGACCCATAGGCCATCAAGTTCTGGAAAAGAATGTCGACCAAAGAGTATTCTATGCAGGAACAACTGAAGAAAACTCCAGCACATATATCAATCATGGATCTATTAATGAGTTCTGACAGTCATAAGGATGCCCTGTTGAAATTACTAAGTTGGGTAAGTTTACCAAGTAACACCACCAACAAAGCTCTTCATATCACTGTTGACGAAAAGGGGACAAGGTGGTGTCTCGAGTTGGTTTAACGAGGGTCAGGAGTCAATATTTGTCTGCTCTCCACCCTACGGGAGTTAGGAATTCATTTGAGGGAGGTCAAGGAAAGCCATGTGAGAGTGAGAACCTTTGATGGTTCGTAGAAGTATGTTATTGGAGAAATCTATTTGGCCTTGCATATCGGTCCGGTCAAATTTCCTATATTGTTTCAAGTAATGGATATCTCTACTTCCTATAATTTGCTGCTTGGAAGGCCCTGGATGCATATGGCAGGGACTAATGCTTGAAATTTGAGTGGGGTTATCAGGAGATCGTGGATCACGGTGAGTGGGGTCACTCTACTTATTTGGAGTATGTTGTTTTATTCATTGAAGGGCTAGACGAAGTTGCTTTCCATGTAGTGGAAATAAAACTAACTACCGGCATGGAAAATACCGAACAAAACTTGGGAATACACTGACCATAAAGATCCAAGATGGGTAGAAGGGAGATGATGAAATATGGATACAAGCCAAGAACAGGGCCAGGAGACAGGTCAGACAGAATCATAGAGCCAATTGAACATAATGGGTACAAAAGGAAGGGTCGACATATGATGTCAGCCTCTGGAAGGGAAAGATCCTACCGTTAGCTTCGGGAAAAAGGTTTTTGTGCCAGAGCATGTTGCATGTCCGGGTCAGAGTTCAGTACCAGAAGGTGATATCATCGACGAGATGGGAAAGTTGTTCGTGAATATGATTGAAGAATGTTATGAATGGAATGACATCAAGACACCGACAATCAGGAATGTCGAACCAAGGGAAGAGCTAAGGAATTTTGACTGCCAGTCCATATTTAGTTCATCGGGAGTTTTCTTTTGAAAAGCACACAGTCAATTGAGGCGTGCACCGTGCATGTACCTTTTTGTTGGTTGCCTCTTTTGAACGCTTAAGACGTTCCCTTTTTTGTGAAATAAAAAGAGTCTTTTTTCAAATATTGCAACTTTATTTAACTTTTTTTAATACTTAGCTTTTCTTTCTAGTAATCAAAATGCTAAACAACCGCGTTCCACGATTATGACATGTAATGAAACCATCAAGCATAACGACCCAGATTATGAGAGTATGATGCTAGAAAATCTCCCACAAGAGATCTAACAACTGGAGAGTCAGAAAAAGTCCAACCTCAAAGAAACGTAAGTGATCAATCTTGATAAGTGAAGAATATGTGAAGGAAACCAGAATCAACATTCATTTAGCAGCCGAGTAGAAGGAAAAACTGGTTGATCTCCTACGACAGTAAATCGATTTGTTCGCATGGTCCTATGATGACATGCTAGGATTAAGTATTGAGATCGTCTCGCATAGACTACCGACTAATCCTACCAAACCACCGGTCAAGCAGAAACCCAGGAAATTCAAACCTGATTTAAGTCTATGGATAAAGGAAGAAGTGACCAAGCAGATAGAAGCAAATGCGGTAATAGTCACCAACTATCCAAGCTAGTTGGAAAGCACCGTCCCAGTACCCAAGAAAGACGAAAAGATCAAAATATGTGTGGACTATCGAGATCTCAAAAAAGCTAGTCCAAAGGACGATTTCCCTCTACCAAACATCCATATCCTCAACGATAATTGCGCAAATCATGAACTGTAGTTGTTTGTGGTTTGTTTCAATGCGTATCACCAAATCTTGATGCATGAGGAAGATGCATAGAAGACAACCTTCACCAAGCCTTGAGGAGTTTAGTGTTTTAGAGTTATGTTGTTTGGTCTCAAGAATGTCGGCGCCACCTACATGATGTTCATGACAACCCTTTTTCACGACATGATTCATAAATAGATTGAAGTGTATGTGGATGATGTCATCATAAAATCTCGAAAGAGATCAAAGAACTTGGATTATTTGAGGAAATGTTTCGAACGCCTGCGACGGTACAATTTGAAGTTGAACCAAACAAAATGCGTGTTCGGAGTCCCAGCTGGAACGTTATTGGGCTTCATTGTAAGCACGAAGGGGATAGAACTGTACCCATAAAAAATCAAGGCCATTCAGGAATTGCCACCATCAAAGAGAAAGATGTAATGAGTTTTATTACATCAGCCACTTCATAGCACGGTCCACATTAATTTGTGAGCCCATTTTCAAGTTCCTGAAAAAGGATGCAGCCATAAAATGGACAGGTAAGCGTCAGAAAGCCTTTGACAGAATCAAGGATTATATATCAAATCCACCAGTGATGGTTCCCCCCAAACCTGGGAAGACATTCTTATTATATTTGTTAAATTTGGATAACACCTTCGGCTGTGTGTTGAGGCAACATGAAAAAACTGGGAGAAAAGAGCGGGCCATCAACAAATTAAGTAAGATGTTCACACCATGCGAGGCCAAATATACTTTGATAGAACTCACTTATTATGCTCTGACTTGGATTTCCCAAAAACTAAGGCATTACATATTAGCATACACTACGCATATGATATCTCGGCACGACCCACTCAAATACATCTTCCAGAAGTTGATCCCTCTTGTTCAGGGTATCTCTAGACTTATGAAAAAATATGTTTATGTATTATTCGTACATATGATGTATTATTACTTCACACCAGCGTTCTAAATTCTAATCTAAGAAGCTCATGATTTATACTACCAGTCCTTGGGAACTTTTTGTATAAAAGCAGTTTTATTATTATTTCTTCTATTAATAAGTATCATTTGAACTGGTTTTATTGTTAAATGTCTTACTTAGAAGGTTGAGTTAGGTGCCATCATGGCCATTCCGAGTTTGGGTCGTGACAAGTTCGTATCAGAGCTCTAGGTTCATAGGTTTTACCAGTCATGAGCAAGTTTCTAGTAGAGTCTTGCGGACCGGTATGATGACTTACATACCTATATTCGAGAAGCTACAGGGCATTTAGGATAAATTTCCCATCTTTCTTTCCTTATCGTGCGAGATTGATTCATCTTGAAACATAACTCTTTGAATTCCTTCCACGCATTTGTATGCGCATGTGAGCGCTCGGTATCAGTTGTGCATCGACGACTTTTAATTCCATGGATGATGTGCGAGATGTGATTTCGGTGTGCTGATGATGGTCCAATCTAGACGACTTTAGGCCGGGGTTTGGCTGTAGCTTGAGCACGGGGATATCGTTGTGTGAGCACGTGATTTTGGACCTATAAGTCCGGTAGTGTCCCTTTTAGTAGAATTCATGGCTCGAGGTGAGGTTGGTTGGATGTATGATAAGTATGATGTGACTGCAGGATGTGTTCAGATGGATTGAATGTGACGAGAAGAGTTTGTTTGAGATGTAAAAGGACTATTGGGTGCTTGGTTTCTGTCTTGATGTGACGTATAGTCGCGAGTTATGAGTGTATTGGATGATCTTTCATGTTGTTTAACTGCGGAACGAATTAGGTTCTCATGCCTAGTTGGTAAGTTCAGACTCAGGAAGATTAAGTTATTGCGTAGTAGTTGTGGCTATGAAAGGGTATAGAGAGATGTCGGTTTGAGGTTAAGTATGTGGGTTATAACCTGCAAGGTATTCTACGGATTTGTGATCCTTATGATGTTGTGTGGAGGATTTCTTTCCTATCAGTGGTTGCGATTTGAGTTTGGATCAATTGTAATAGTTGATCTGATTGTCACGAGGATGAATGCAAGATTTGCAGATGATTTGAGGCATTACATGGTTTGCGTTACATGATTTTATGGAGGATTTAGTTTAATCTCGTTGCAGTATCATGGCAGTAATGAGGTATGGCTATTGTAAGTTATTAGATGTTTTGTCCCATGGCCTTGAGCCAAGTGGGGAAGTCTGCTACCGATGATTTGAGATCGAGGATGACTCGAGTAAAGGAATTTTTGGGTACGTGTTGTATTACACTTTATGGGTATATGGAAATCACATGATGATTTCAGTTTGTTATTCATGACGGATGTAGCGTGCACCGAGTAGGGATTTACTCGGTTTCATAGAGGTGTGGGTTACCTCTTTTGGTGTTGTTGAGCTAATGGGGCACAGGTCGTTCGGCTCGTTTGGTTGGTGAAATTTAGATTTGAGCAGAGTGGACAATTCTCGAGAAGGTTCTAATGGATTTAAGATTTATATGAAGCAATTGAGAAATTTTCGGATTTGTATATGGTTAGAACCTGAGATTCACATTGGATGGTGTCAAGACTCGCGGTATTTCTATATCACTATGGGCTCTACATTTAAGTATCATGAAGGTAAAGCTAATGGCTTTAGGTTCACAGAAGATATTTTCAGAATGGGTGTCTCAGTTGTGGTATTTTTGGGGTGCTTAAGAGGGAATATAGAGGCTTATGGTCTTTAGGGCATGTGGTTTTACGTTAGGACCTCTTGTCCTGCGTTTTGGGTAAGGATCGTGGTGTTCTGGAAAGGAGAAGTGTCAACTTGAGGGTAATTTGGAAGGAACTCGGAGATGTAGGATATCCTGGTAGTGGGTTGGATAAGTATGGTAATGGATAGGATAGGTTCTTTGGGTACCTATGATGTGGCGAGTCTCTACAAGTGTTTCGTGGTAATGCTCTTGGGCTTTGGTGACTTGCATTGCTTGGTTGAGTTAGAGGGATTCGGTTCTGATAGCTTGGTTATGTGCAAATGGATTCCAAAGAGTTCTCGATGATTTCTACCATGGTTTGAGATGGATATTTCCTACTGGCATGGGGAACATGTTGCGTATTAGGATTTTCTCCTAGATGAGATCAAATAGAAGGTCTCTGACTGTTCGAGCATGTATTCTGCTGGTGACTTAGAGTTGATCACGCGATTCTCGTGCTTTTCATATATTGGCATAATAGGTGTGGTGTGTTGTGTAGGATTGAGATTTGCATGTGCAAGGTCACGGTTCAGATTTGAAGGGAAGGTCTTGGATTCTTAGACAGCATGGTCGGTTTCAAATGTTTAGATGAATGTTATAACTATTTGGTATTGCCTAAGGAGAGTGTACATTTTAGAAGGTGCATTGTGTTTTGACTTATGTATGCTTCATTGATATTGTTGTACTCGCCTGGTTGATCGATTGCTGATATTCAGAATTTTCTATGTGGCATGGAATAATTATAGAAGTATTCCTTGTGGGATGATCGTGTATGAGAGATGTGATAGACATTCAGGTGGTGGAGTTGGGACCAGATATGGTGTTACGTGTGTTCTATGGATTGGGATACTGGGGGTTCTCAGGAGCAGATTTTCGTGGTTGTGGACTGTGGAAATGTGTTCAAAGCTAGTTAGAGGATGGTATGTGTTATGGTTAGGTCATTGTGGACCTTCAGAAGGTTATTTATCTATTTGTGGATGACTAGAGTTGATTTGGGGCCAATTGGTAGGCCCAATGAGGTTGTGTATTCTACTCCAGGCCGGATTGGTTGACTCCGTACTGCTATTGTTGAGGGATGTGGCATTCGGTTAGAGTTGAGCTTATTCGTGTTATGATATGTTCTATGTATTATATTTCCATGCGAGGATTTGTGATTCGTTGGTTATATTCATGCATAGTATGGTTCTATTAGGGGCCTTATAGCGGAATTAGAGCGAGATGGGGTATTGTGTCATTTTCTTCTCAGTGGTTATGGTCATGCACTTTGTGTACTTGATCTCAAAGTGTGCGTGGTTATTGATTTTGAGTATGTTGGCTGAGGTATTTCATACGGACCAGTGTTTGAATGGGGTCACGGTGTGATAGATTTGTGTGTTTTGGTTCTATGGTATGATGGGTTCTTAGCGTTGCGTTGTGGTGGTACTTGTTGAGCTAGCGGGACGGTTCCCTCATTGAATCATTTCCTGTGTTTGAGTACATTTGCATTGTTGCGTATTAGTGCACAGATTGCACGGTTTGTGGCTTTAGGCATATTGGTGTGGCATGTCAGTAGATCAGCTTGTTATTTATAAGATGAGCGTGAGATCTATAATTAGTGATATCGGGTTTGATTGAGATATATTTGAGAGGTTAATGTCGTTGATCGGCTTAAAAATTGACTATAGTCTTATCAAAGGAGATGGAGTTCCATGACTTGTTGATCTGATAAGTGTTTATGAGTTTCTGCGTGTTTCATTCGTCATCAGTAGTGAACGAAGGTTTTAGAACGAATTTTTTCTTGATATGAGGGCTATTACCGGTAGTGGGTTGTTTTGAGCAGCTATTATGATCCAAAATTTTGCTACGAGTATGCGAGTCGTGTGGTGTGTCATGTGAGTACATCTTGGGTTATGTTTATGTCTTGATACAACTTGTTCAAGCTTAAATAGTATGTAGATGCGCGATGCGGGACTTATAGGAAATTTCGGATGTTGGAAATTGGATTATGTGGTTTACGGACTAAGGTTGAAGTAATTATCTTCTGTTACGTTGCATTGTCGGGCCTATATGGAGTAGGGTGACATTGTATCATTCCGGGTATGTGCATGGTAAGGTTACACGGCGGTTTGATGACTTTGGAATAACTCTTGGCACGTTCGAGGACGAACGTATGTTTAAGTGGGGGAGGATGTAACGACCTGACCGGTCATTTTGAGCATTTGCACTTCGCTCGGTAGTTTATGGGCATGAGTAGCTCCGTATGATATTTTATGACTTATGTGAATCGTCGGCTTTGGTTTTCAGGTTATTCGGAATCGATATGAAATAATAAATTTCATTGTTTAAGCTTTAAATTGGAAGAGTTGACCAAGTTTGACCTTTTAGTATTGACCTCGGATTGGAGTTTTGATAGTTCCGTGAGGCCCAGATGGTGATTTTGAACTCGGGCGTATGCCCGGATTTGCATTTGGATGTTTCTAGAAGGTTTCAGCACTAATTGGCAATAAATTGAAATTTGAAGGCTTGGAAAGTTTATAAGTTTGACCGAGAGTTGACTTTGTGGATATCAGAATGGGATTGTGGTTCCAAGAATTTGAATAGCATATGTTGAATTCCAATTTTAGAATCTTATTTTTTATAGTATATATACTTTCAAAATATCATTTTACATCATTACTTAATTTACAAGAGTTATACAAGTATTTCTATAATTTTGTATTATTTTTAAAGCTTTAAATTATTTATCTTGCATTTAAATTACTTGAATATTTATTAATTACCCCTTAAATTATTTTGTAATGACTTAATTATCTAAAGCTATTATTTTCATCAACATATATGTTTCATAATATTTTATTTTATTTTATATAAGTATATTTATATTTTTAAGCTACTTAAACAACTTTGCAATAATAGCCAATATGTTGTGCATAATTACATTTTATTACATTATTTGTACCCAAATACATGTTATATTTCTACAATATTAAATTATTATTTTCAAGCATTTTTCTACGCAAACAACATTTTTCTTATTTGTTAATTACTTTATATAAATATTTTTTATAATTTCTCATATATTTAATTTGCAACCTAATTTGGAACCAATTTTGGACCAATTTAATGGCCCAAACGTCCAAAACCTCTAAGCGCGATCTCCGTAGACCAAACCAGACGACCTTTATAATCTTAACCTGCTCCGTACTCGTTTAAATGACCAGCCCCACTCCCTTTTCGATTCTGGCAGTTTATCTCAAATGATAAACGGCCCATAATAAATCTCCACCCATTCCTTATATCCCCTCACCCCAAACTTTAATCCCATTCCCACACTCCGGCCGCCCCTTAATTCTATCTATTATCTTCTTCTCTGAGAAACCCTAGCCGTTGTATCTCTGAACCCCTCCAAATCTTGCCCTATTATTGTCACGACCCAAATTCCAATTCAGGTCGTGATGGCGCCCAATACCGGAGCCAGGCAAGCCAACACTAGTTTGCTAACAAAATTACTTAAATTAATGAGATGTTCAAACACTTATCGAGTTTTAATTTAAGAAGTCCTTTAATGAAAGTGAGGAAGTGAGGCAAATTGATTTAAAGTAACTCAAAAATTATTTGCCAGCATAAACAGAGTAGCAAAATACTTGCGAGTCAACTACGTGTGCCAAGACCTAGTGTCACAAGTCCACAGGCAACTAGTGAAATATACAAAGCTAGACAAAAATAGAAGTACTACTATCTGAAAAGGATAGACAGGAGTATCCCAAAAATAGTAGAAAACTCCACAGTGTTGCTGAGGAACGCCAAGAGGAGCAGCTCACCGTGTAGTCGGGTCCAGATAGTACTCTCAATGACGGACACCGGAATAGTGACCAGGTGCAACAGCCTCAGAACCTGTACAATTAAGTACAGAAGCGTAGCATGAGTACATATAAACAAATATGTACCCAGTGAGTATCCTGTCTAAACTCGAAGAAGTAGTGATGAGAGGTAGACGTGTTACTCACTAGGGTCGTTATCGATAATATGATTTAATAAATCTAGACAGGATTAACATTTATGGAAAGCAAGTAGACATGGAGCATCAGTATATAAAGATAACGATCTACCTGCAAGTGCCTAGTAACAATATTTAATAAAAATCACAAGTTTCCTTCCCCAGAGAACAATTAAATTGGTAAGAATAATAATAAGACTCTCAATCAAACACATAGCATATAATATGCCGAGGCGTACGGCTGAAGCGACGCAAAATTTAAATGTGCATTGTCGAGGGTCGAACGGCTCGAACCATAGATGCATCTATTACTCCGCTCGCGAATCGATCATGCGACGCGGTTGACATAATATATGGCTACCCCGCTCACGAATCATACATGTGACTCGGGTGCTCGTAGACATACATAATGTTATCAGGAAATTAAGGAATAATTCAGGGAAACATACTTGGAAGCAGGGATTTAAGCATTTAAATTTACGTAATACTGCCTACTATTCTCACGAAATTTCAAGGATATTACATAATGGAAGTACATGTAAGGATACAGGCAAAACACGTAAAGGCATGCTTGTGAGTACTAAAGACTACCCGACATAGCATGATAGTAGCTACGCACGGACTATCGTCACATTGTGCGTGCGTAGCCCCCCGCATATAAGGACATTTAGTCGTTCAAAATTTACCTATGGGGACAATTACCTCTTACAAGGTTGGAAAGGAGACTCACCTCGTGTAGAACCTACTTCCCGGGTCAAGAACGTGCCCGAAACTCCAAACTTGTCACCCAAGGACTCGAAACTCTCAGTTGCTAGGTGAAATCTTCTCTTTGGAAGCTCCCAAAATCTACACAAGTGAAGAAAGAATGGCTAAAATGGGACTAAGCCCCGTTTAAGAACACACTGCCCACCTGCCCATTAAATGTGATCACCAGCTGGGTCAATGCGATCGCAGAGAGTAAAGAACCTGGGCCCCTGAAGACTACTATGCGATCGTAGACAGGGTCTTTGCGATCGCGGAGAGTAACTGGCCTGGGATCCTAAAAGGCCTACTGTGTGACCGCGGATGGGGAGCATGCGATCGCAGAAGGATATCTGACAGGCCTATACGATCGCGAGGGCGGGGTATGCGATCGCAGAGAACAATTGGATGGGCCAGGCCACAACCCAACCTAGTGCGAACGCGGACAGATATGTGCGATCACACAGGTCATTTCTCACCCCCAGCCCATTCCTTCTATGCGATCGCAACAGGGCACCTGCGATCGCATAAAGGAAACCAGACAGAAAAATCTTGTGTTTTGGATTTAACTCCGAGGGGTCCGAAACTCACCCGAGCCCCTCGGGACCCCGTCCAAAGGCACTGACAAGTCTGCAGTCAGGAAAGGGGAAAAAGAGCATGTACCTAACTTCCTTTGAACTACTATATATCCTATCCAATATTGTCATCCTCCAACAAGGCCTTTATATCCACTTCTAATTCGGTATCCATACCAAAGACTACAAGGGAAGCCTTGTGTGCCCCTCACCGAAGCCCCTGAGCTAATATCAATAGCAGTAGATTCAAGGGAAGTTCTTTCTAGAGCAGTAAGAGCCAATTCTGTCTTGCTTTCTGATTCAATTCCGCTGCTAGGGTGAGCTAACTCCATGATACGGACTCGCTCAAATTTACGGAACGTGAAAAACAACAACGGAACTAAGAATCCAACCCCAAAACCAAATTGAATCAAAATTTGAACTTAGAGTTCTAGAATTCGGTTTCAATGTGCCGAACCAACCTATACTACTCGGAATGACACCAAATTTTGCGAGCAAGTCATAAATGACATAACGGAACTAGTCCCGGTCTTAGAATTCCATTCGGACCTTTATAACACAAAAACACGTTCCAACCCAAATTATGAACTTAAGGAAACTCTACTTTCGCTATTTGGCATCGAAACGCTCCCGGGTCATCCAAAACCCATTTTGGATATACATACAAGTCCAAAATCATCATACGAAGCTACGGGAATCATCAAAACTCAATTCCGAGGTCGTTTACTCAAAATGTTGACCGAAGTCAAACTTGGTTTTAAAAGCCAACCTTAAGGAACCAAGTGTTCCTATACTATTCTAAACACTTCCAAATCCCGAACCACCTATCCCCGCAAGTCATAAATCACTATAAGCCACTACGGGAAGTCTTATTTAGGGGAACAGGGTATGAATACGCAAAACAATCGGTCAGGTTGTTACATTCTCCACCTCTTAAATAAACGTTCGTCCTCGAACGGGTCTAGAATCATACCTGAAGTGCTGAATAAGTGCGGATATCTGCTCCGCATGTCCTCCTCGGACTCCCAAGTCGCCTCCTCGACCGGTTGGCCCCTCCACTGGACCTTTACGGCAGAAACTCTCTTGGATTCGAACTGGCGATCCTGTCTATCAACAATAGCAACTGGCTCCTCCTCGTAGACCAATCTCTCATCCAATTGAATAGTGCTGAAATCGACCACGTGAGAGAAGTCGGGGTGATATATCCAGAGCATGGATATATGGAAGACCGGACAGACTCCTGATAAGCTGGGAGGTAAGGGAAGCTCATAAACAACCTCCCCAACTCGCCTCAAAAGGGCCTATAAACTTCGGGCTCAACTTGCCCTTCTTCCCGAATCTCATAATGCCCTTCATCGGTGAAACCTTCAGCAGAACCTTATCTCCCTCCATAAATGATACATCACGAGCCCTCTGATCTGCGTAGCTCTTCTATCTGGACTGTGCTGTGCGGAGCCTCTCCTGAATTAACTTCACCTTCTCTAAAGCATCTCTCACCAGGTCTATACCATATAACTTAGCCTCTCCAGGCTCAAACAACCCGATGGGAGAACGACATCGCCGACCATACAAAGCCTCAAATGGAGCCATCTCAATGCTGGACTAATAATTATTATTGTAAGCAAACTCGGCCAAAGGCAAGAACTGGTCCCACTGGCCTCCAAAGTCAAGAACACATGCTTTGAGAATGTCCTCCAATATCTGAACTATACGCTCCGACTGACCGTCAGTCTGTGGATGAAAAGATGTGCTGAGATCTATCTGAGTGCCCATCTCTCTGTGAAATGCTCTCCAGAAGTGCGAGGTGAACTGAGGACCTCGATCTGATATAATGGACACCGGTACGCCGTGCAACCGGACTATCTCTCGAATGTAGATTTGAGCTAACCTCTCAAAAGTATAAGTAGTAGCCACCGGGATGAAATGCGCTGATTTGGTCCCAAACCACGTCACCCTTCCGCGAAGTCTGAGGCAACCCAACCACGAAGTCCATAGTAATGCTCTCTCACTTCCACTTAGGAATGGGCATATGCTGAAGTAGGCCTCCTGGCCTCTGATGCTCATACTTAACCTGCTGGCACTTAAGACACCTAGCCACATACTCCACGATGTCTTTCTTCATCCGCCTCCACCAGTAATGCTGCCCCAAATCACGATACATCTTTGTAGCACCCGGGTGGACAGAGTACCGGGAACTATGTGCCTCCTCTAAGATCCTCTGCCTCAAGCCATCAATATTAGGAACACACAAATGATCCTGAAGTCGCAAAACACCATCCTCGCCAATAGTAACCTCCTTGGCACCACCCTGAACCACTGTCTCTCGTAGCTCTGCCAAGCGTGGATCATCATACTGTCGAGCCTTAATCTCCCCCAATAATGAAGACTGAGCAACCACATGCGCAAGAACTCGTCGAGGCTCTGAAAGATCTAATCTCACCAAGCGATTAGCCAAGGACCGAATGTCCAAGGCTAGAGGTCTCTCCTTAGCTGCAATATAAGCCAAGCTACCAATACTCTCTGGCTTCCTACTCAAAGCATCTGCTACCACATTCGCCTTGCCCGGATGATAAAGAATGGTGATGTCATAATCCTTCAGCAACTCAAGCCACTTGCGCTGCCTCAAATTAAGATCCCTCTGCTTGAACAAGTGCTGCAAGCTGCGATGGTCGGTATAAACCTCACAAGACACCCCATATAATTAATGCCTCCAAATCTTAAGAGCATGAACAATCGCCGCCAACTCCAAATCGTGTACATGGTAATTATTCTCATGAACCTTCAGCTGGCGCGAAGCATAAGCAATAACTCTCCCTTCCTTCATGCATCAATATGCACCCCAAGCCAACGCGTGAAGCGTCGCAATACACCGTATACATCCCCGAACCGGAAGGCAATACTAGAACTGGTGACAAAGGCAATGCCGTCTTGAGCTTCTGAAAGCTCGCCTAACACTCGTCGGACCACCAAACTGGAGCATTCTTCTGAGTCAGTCTAGTCAATGGGGCTGCAATGGATGAAAAGCCCTTCACAAATCGCCGGTAGTAGCCTGCTAGACCCAAGAAACTCCTGATCTCTGTAGTTGAAGTAGGATGTGGCCAACTCTTAACTACCTCAATCTTCTTTGGATCAACCTTGATACCCTCTCCAGATACCACATGTCCCAAGAATGCCACGGAATCCAACCAAAACTCACACTTGGAGAACTTAGCATATAGCTTTTGTTCCCGCAAAGTCTGGAGCACAACTCTCAAATGCTACTCGTGCTCTCCCGGGCTACGTGAGTAAATCAAAATGTCATCAATGATGACGATGACAAAGGAATCAATATACGGCCTGAACACCCTGTTCATCAAGTCCATAAATGATGTTGGGGCATTAGTCAAGCCAAAGGACATCACCAAGAACTCATAGTGGCCATATCTCGTACGAAAAGCAGTCTTCGGAATATCCGAGGCTCGAATCTTCAGCTGGTGATAGCCTGATCTCAAGTCAATCTTAGAAAATACCCTAGCACCCTGTAACTGGTCAAACAAATCATCAATGCGCGGCAGTGGATACTTGTTCTTGATAGTAACTTTGTTCAACTGGCGGTAATCAATACACATTTGCATAGACCCATCCTTATTTTTCACAAATAGAACTGGAGCACCCCACGGCGATACACTCGGCCTGATAAACCCCTTAGTCAACAACTCCTCAGGTTGATCCTTCAACTCCTTCAAATCCTTAGGAGCCATACGATACGGGGGAATGGAAATAGGCTGAGTATCTGGAGCTAAATCAATGCAGAAATCAATATCCCGATCCGGAGGCATGCTTGGAAGGTCCGAAGGGAATACATCAGCAAACTCTCGAACAACTGGCACTGAATCAATAGTCGGGGACTCGGCGGTGGTGTCCCGCACATAAGCAAGATACGCCAAACAACCCTTCTCGGCCATATGTGAAGCCTTCAGGAAGGAAATAACTCTACTCGCTGCACTAACTGAGGAACCTCTCCACTCCATCCTAGGTAACTCGGGCATGGACAAAGTAACCGTCTTGGCATGGCAATCCAAGATTGCATCATAGGAAGATAGCCAATCCATCCCATTGATAATCTCAAAATCAACCATGTCGAGCAACAGAAGGTCCGCTCTAGTCTCGAATCCACAGAAGGTGATCACACAAGACCGATAGATCCGGTCTACCCCCACAGAATCGCCCACAGGAGTGGACACATATATAGGAGAATCCAAGGACTCACGAGGAACATCCAGAAAACAAGAAAATAAGGCTGACACATATGATTAAGTGGATCCTAGATCAAATAACATTGATGCCCCCTACCACATACTGAAATAGTACCTGTGATCACGGCGTCTGAGGCCACTGCATCTGCTCGGGCCGGAATAGCATCGAATCTGGCTGGTGTACCTGAAGACTAACCCCCGCTGGACTGAATAGGAGCTAGCTGGGCTCCCCCTGCCTGGCCTCCACCTCTGGGACGACCTCTACCATCTTGTCCTCCACCTATAGGTAGATGGGGTGCCGGTGCTTAGTATGTAGGCTGATAACTCTGTTGAACAGCCTTGCCCCGAAGTATGGGACAAGTCTTCCTCATATGGCCTGAATCCCCACACTCATAGCATCTCACTGGAGGCATAGCATGCTGCCCTGAAGAAGAAGAACGCCGAATAGATGGGGAACAGTGAGAAACCTCTGGCATAGCACTGAAGTAGGGACTAGGAGAACCCTGATGACCTGAATACCGGCTGAAGGAACCCTGAATGGCTGGTGGGCGGTAAGAACTCTCCAACATGGCGCTGAAATATGGTCTCACTGGAGCACCACGGGGAGGTGGTGGTGGAGCTGAATATGGAGGCCTGCTGGGCTGGCCTCTACCAAACTAACCTCTACCCCTAGCTGGGGCACCACTAAAATCTCCAGAAAATCTAGCCCTCTTATCTTGCTGACCCTGCTCTCTGCCCCTCGATTGGTAACCCTCGATTCGGTGATCTATCTCGACCACAAGCTGATAAGGAGTACCCATCTCCACCTCTCGGGCCATGTTGGCCCTAATACCTGAGTGCAATCCAGCTACAAACCTCCACACTCTCTCTGCATCAGTAGGAAGAATCATAAGGTCATGACGAGACAACTCATAAAACCTGGCCTCGTAGTCTGTCACTGACATCTTCCCCTGCTCCAGCTACTCAAACTGATACCGCAGCTCTTCCTTCTCGGAGGGTGGAATATACCTGTCCAGGAACAGCTGAGTGAACTGCTCCCATGTGAGAGGAAGGGAACCTGTTGGCCTACCAAGGATAAATGACTGCCACCATCTGCGGGCCCTTCCCTCTAGCTGAAAAGTAGTGAAATCAACCCCATGGGACTCCAAAATTCTCATTTTGTGCAGTCTGTCCCTACACCTATCAATGAAGTCCTGGGCGTCCTCGCCCCTCTCACCTCCAAGACCGTAGGGTGCAATCGAGTCCATCTGTCATGTAGCTTCTGCGGATCGTCATCCGCAACTGGTCTAAGTTCTGGTGCTGCTGGATATGCTCCACCCACGGGCAGAGTACCCGGAGTTTGAAATAATGCTGCTGCATGACCTGCGGCCTGGGTGGTAAGGGTATGAATTCCCCCTCCCGCCTGAGATGTGGCAGGATCCGCTTGAAATAAACCAGCCTGGTAACATTTATGGAGTTGCATGAGTACATATAAACAAATATGTACCCAGTGAGTATCCCGTCTAAACTCGAAGAAGTAGTGACGAGAGGTAGACGTGTTACTCACTAGGGTTATTATCGATAATATGATTTAATAAATCTAGACAAGATTAAAATTTATGGAAAGCAAGTAGACATGGAGCATCAGTATATAAAGATAACGAACTACCTGCAAGTGCCTAGTAACAATATTTAATAAAAATCACAAGTTTCCTTCCCCAGAGAACAATTAAATTGGTAAGAATAATAATAAGACTCTCAATCAAACACATAGCATATAATATGCCGAGGCGTACGGCCGAAGCGACGCAAAATTTAAATGTGCACTGTCGAGGGTCGAACGGCTCGAACCATAGATGCATCTATTACTCCGCTCGCGAATCGATCATGCGACGCGGTTGACATAATATATGGCTACCCCGCTCACGAATCATACATGTGACTCGGGTGCTCGTAGACATACATAATGTTATCAGGAAATTAAGGAATAATTCAGGGAAACATACTTGGAAGCAGGGATTTAAGCATTTAAATTTACGTAATACTTCCTACTATTCTCACAAAATTTCAAGGATATTACATAATGGAAGTACATGTAAGGATACAGGCAAAACACGTAAAGGCATGCTTGTGAGTACTAAAGACTACCCGACATAGCATGATAGTAGCTACGCACGGATTATCGTCACATTGTGCGTGCGTAGCCCCCCGTATATAAGGACATTTAGTCATTCAAAATTTACCTATGGGGACAATTCCCTCTTACAAGGTTGGAAAGGAGACTCACCTCGCGTAGAACCTACTTCCCTGGTCAAGAACGTGCCCGAAACTCCAAACTTGTCACCCAAGGACTCGAAACTCTCAGTTGCTAGGTGAAATCTTCTCTTTGGAAGCTCCAAAAATCGACACAAGTGATGAAAGAATGGCTAAAATGGGACTAAGTCCTGTTTAAGAACACACTGCCCAGCTGCCCATTAAATGTGATCGTAGTTGGGTCAATGCGATCGCAGAGAGTAAAGAACCCGGGCCCCTGGAGACTACTATGCGATCGCAGAAAGGGTCTTTGCGATCGTGGAGAGTAACTTGCATGGGCTCCTAAAGGGCCTACTGTTCAACCGCGGACGGGGAGCATGCGATCGCGGAAGGCTATCTGACAGGCCTATGCGATCGCGGGGGAGGGGTATGCGATCGTAGAGAATAATTGGCTGGGCCAGGCCACAGCCCAACCTAGTGTGAATGCGGACAGACATGTGCAATCGCACAGGTCATTTATCACCCCCATCCCATTCCTTATATCAACAGGGCACCCGCGATCGTAGAGAAGGAAACCAGACAGAAAAATCTGGTGTTTTGGATTTACTCCGAGGGGTCCGAAACTCACCCGAGCCCCTTGAGACCCCGTCCAAAGGCACTAACAAGTCTGTATTCATGATACGGACTCGCTCAAATTTACAGAACGTGAAAAACAACAACGGAACTAAGAATCCAACCCCAAAACCAAATTGAATCAAACTTTGAACTTAGAGTTCTAGAATTCAGTTTCAATGCGCCAAACCGACCTATACTACTCGGAATGGCACCAAATTTTGTGAGCATGTCATGAATGACATAACAGAACTATTCTCGGTCTCGGAATTCTGTTCGGACCTCGATAACAAAAATACATGTTCCAACCCAAATTATGAACTTAAGGAAACTCTACTTTCGCTATTTGGCGTCGAAACGCTCTCGGGTCATCCAAAACCCATTCCGGACATACGTACAAGTCCGAAATCATCATATAAAGCTATTGGAATCGTCAAAACCTTATTCTGAGGTCGTTTACTCAAAATTTTGACCGAAGTCAAACTTGGCTTTAAAAGCTAACCTTAAGGAACCAAGTGTTCCTATACTATTCTAAACACTTCCAAATCCCGAACCACCCATACCCGCAAGTTATAAATCACTATAAGCCACTACGAGAAGTCTTATTTAGGGGAAAAGGGTCCGAATACGCAAATTGATCGGTCGGGTCGTTACAATTATGGAATCAATCATTGATTCACTTACCTATTTTGTGGTACTTCACTATTTTACATACGCTTGTGGTTTTACTTAGTTCTTGCCCTATTTTTGGAAAGAACTACCTCTCAAAATTAGTCCTGGATGACTTAGATCTTCAAGGATTTAGACGGTATTTCGGCTACATACACTCGAAAGGAGACGATGCTTCCACTCTTAGTTTGATTTACAATTGGTTGAACCCAACTAGGTTTTGATATCTCCATTTTCTCTACCGACTCAGATTGCATGGAATCTTTCCTTTCCTTTTCTATGTTTAGATTGATGGTTTTCCATGTTTTGTTTGCTTAATCGACTACTATATAAACCTCTCCTCTAATCCCCCTTTGACGGACCTTAATCACTGTTATTCTCTCACTCTCGCTCGTTCTACACTATTCCAAAACTTTGGCGCTTGGCCGGCTTAAATCCAAGGCCACATGAATCCTCTCTATCTACCTCCCTAGTGTGAGCACTGCTCGGGGCTCGTTAGAAGCACTCGTGAACTCTAACGCACTAGGCTTTGGAATTTTTGTTGTTGTTCTTACTTTGCTACTAGAACTTGGTGATTCTCTTCTATTTGTTGTTAAATCTACAAACTGGTAAGTTTTCAAACATTAGCAACTATATTTCTTCCCTAT
Source organism: Nicotiana undulata (assembly GCA_005239495.1). Lineage (NCBI taxonomy): Eukaryota > Viridiplantae > Streptophyta > Magnoliopsida > Solanales > Solanaceae > Nicotiana > Nicotiana undulata. The sequence continues at coordinate 107,834 of ML273468.1, forward strand.
GTGGACCTTTCTAAGCCAATATGATACTGTGTCGACCTTGCTTTGAATTTCTTATGCAATCATTCATCATAACTTTTATAAGTTTGTATATGTTCATTCATGTTTAGTCAATTTGGAAGAATTTTGGGTTGTTGTGTTTGTTTGATAGTGTCATGTTTATGTATTCTTAAATTCCTACATTGACCGTTCAGTATCAAACCCTTTCTCATACCTCACTTTGAACATTTGTATTGAAACTCCCATGGAATTAGTGTCTGCCTAGAATTTGCCTTAATAAGTCTCTTTCTGCTGAACCGTTATTGTGTAATTTTACTATTACCTTGAAAATTGATCCCTGACCATTCCATGTTACAACACTGTCTCGATATCTAGCCTAAATATGTTTCTATGCTATTTGTAACTCTGATGATTGTATTACTTGACTTGTTAATCCTGTAGTCTTTAGCATTTCCTAAGACTTCTAGTATAAATGTTCCACTTCTTCTCCTATGTGTGATCGACTGACTGGAGTCCTGATCTTTGCTTGTCCTATTAGGATATAGCTGATCTATTCTTTTACCTACCATAAGTTTATTTGAAATCTTTGTGCTATTATCAATGCTCATCGTGTTAAGTTTCATGTTCAACCAAATGATATGTTGGCCAAAGTGTTCCACTAGTCTGTTTTTATGTTGTTTGTAACCATATTCTCATTAGACTATCATGTTAAAACCTTCATGAGAAATTTGTATTCTACTTGCTTCCTGCCTATGATTATGCTATATTGTTATTTGAAGTTCTTTAAGTTGGTCCTGAATCATGCTTTACTTTGAAACTCTATGTGGAGTGGCTTGCTAGCTCATGTTGCTCAATATTGTCACTTCAAACATTTTTTTAGAAATACAAACATCAACCTGCCTCATATATGTCTCATGTGCCTTCCGATTTAATGTTATCTTGTATGTGTGCCTTTGTCTTATAGCTATTGATAGCTATAGCCTTAAGAAACTGAGTGTATGGACTTTAGAGTTTTCTTAATTAATTTAGTGAGTAGTCGTTTGGTTAAGTTGTTCATCTTCCACTACTGGGTGAGTGAATCCTCCACTTCTTCCTGTTATGGGTCTATATATGAGTTTGAAGCTTGTAATTAACATACTCTAATAATTGAGTCGAGTTTATGTCTGGGTTTGCTGCTGGTGCAAAGAATGAGCTTGTTGAAGGCCTTGAGTTATCTCCTTTTTGGCTCGCTCTATTCATGGGGCCTGTAGTTATTTCAATATTGTAATACTGAAGCTTATTTTTCCTTACTTCTGGGCATGTTATGATTTGTAAACTGAATGACAGGGAGATTAATTAAAAAATGGACTGGGGTATTCTAATGCTTGCATAAAAAAGTAGAAAGCAAGCATATAAGGTCTATGTGTTCTATTTTCTATTTCGTTCAGCATGCCTTATATGTTATTTAGTTTAGTGTGTTTTACACTAATAGAAAGCATGCCTATAGGAATTATGCACACACTTCACTTAACTTGTCAAAACATGTTGGCACAAGTAATTGCTATATATGTTTCCATGTGTACTACTAAACGCTTCTAGATAGCATGCTTATAGGATAGAATAACACATGTTTTGCTAATGTCCACCTAGATACCATGTCTATATGGTTTCAATTAATTAATACATCAAATGCTTCTATTTCTCTTAGCATACTACTCCTTTAGACATCATGACTATAGGATCTTAATCGATCAATCTACTACTTATGTTATTCATTACACTACCCCGCATGGATGACATGCCTATAGGGATGAAGTATTATAAAACCAAGTTCAATTGTCAATCCTGCCTATGGGATATTATCACTCATCAAGAAAGCATGTTTATAAAATCAAAAGTCATTAATTATGAGCTTTCAAACAATTTTACTGCCCCATTGCATAAACAATTTAGAGATCATGCTTATAGGAGCTTTTTAACGCCTATAATCTGGGAATTCATTAGTCAGAAACAACAATGATGTTTGTGATGCTAGAAATCAGAATCGCCTAGAAATTATTCCTATAGGATTTGACAAATCTAATGCGTCTTAATTCCCTAAAATATGCACTGCCTAAACTGCCCGCCTGCATTTGTTGTTTATGTGTGGAGTCTGACTTGAGCCTTTAATTGTCTTTACGTGAAGTCCTATCTATTTTGAATGTCATTCAGTTTTATCAATTTGAGGAACCTACGCCGAGTCTAGAACCACATGTTGATACCCCATTTTCCCTCAAATTATTTTAAATTTTGCATATATACCTTCAAAATCAGATTTTTATAACAATTGATATTTTTCTATAATTTTCTCATATTTTTATTAATTTATTTTAATTTATCCTGTATTTTCATCTCTAATAATTAATCATAAATTGCATTACAAATGATTTCAAATCCATTTCTTGATTTACTATATGATTTTTGGTCCTATTGAGGCCAAAATTATTTCACAATTAGCCGAATTGGCACCATTTGACTATAATTGCAATAACTTTGCAATTATAACCTAATTATATGTCTTATGCTATTTTTACTCAATAATTAGTTATTTGTATTTTAAATACTAATTAATCACTTTAATTTAATTTATTAAGCATCAATTTCATTTTTAACAATTTTAAAAATTATTTATCTATTTTTACGGGTATTTAATAATTAGCCACTTTTAATTTTAATTTTAGCTTATTTAACCCGGACCCCTAACCCATTTAACTATCCCAACTACCCAGCCAGTCTTTATAAAATACCCGGCCCAAGCACCCTTTGATCTGAGCCGCTGATTAATTCAAATCAACGGCCCGGATCTTATCTTTCCTTAATTAACTCCTAAAGACTACCCCCCCTCCCCCCGTTTCATTTTCCCCCTCATTCATAACACTCAATCGTCTCTCTTTATGAATCCTCTCACCCCTCTCTAGAACCTTCGTCTACTGAGCTCTGTCTCTCTCCTCTCCGGCCATCCCCTCGCCGGAAACCATGAAGTTTCCACCTCTCATCGACCTTATGGCTCCATCATTCACACATGTGTCACCGGTGGAGGTTCTCAAGTGATCCTGAGGCTGTTCACTCCCATCTTTGGTCTCATGCCATCTTTTCCGGTCACCTATGGTCGTTCAAGTAAGATCTCTACATTTTCTGGTCAAGGGCCAGTGATATTTTAAGCTTTCTTCTCCTTCTCTAGGTTTTCTCTGGAAACCCTAACTTTAAGATCTTCCTATCTTTCTATATCTGTAATAGATCTATGTGTATCTTAAGGTTTTCACATGTTTTCTTAAAAAAATCTCTTGTTTTATGAACGATTTCTTCATCTTTAAAAACTAGGGTTTCTTAAACCCTTTCAAAACATTTTCTCTTCTGATTTTTAGTACTAACCTATGATTCTCAGTATGATTTTAAACGTTTGCTTAAGTCCAACAAATCCTGCAACTGATCCTTCAATTCCTTCAACTCTAGCGGGGACATACAATACAGCGGAGTAGAAATGGGCTGAGTGCCCGAAGCTACCTCAATACAAAAGTCAATATCCCTGTCAGGTGGCATACCCGGCAGGTCAGCAGGGAATACCTCTGGAAATTCACGAACCACGGGCACAAAATCCATAGAAGGAACCTCAGCACTAGAATAACGAACATAGGCCAAATAGGCCAAACAACCCTTCTCGACCATGCGCCGAGCCTTCATATAAGAAATAACTCTACCGGAAGGATTACTAGGAGTCCCTCTCCACTCCAAACGAGGTACTCCTGGTAAGGCTAAGGTCACTGTCTTGGCATGACAGTCATGAATAGCATGATAGGGAGATAGCCAATCTATCCCCAATATAACATCAAAGTCAACCATATCCAGAAGCAAAAGATCAACCTGAGTCTCCATACCACCAATAACTACTAAGCAAGCACGTTAGACTCGATCTACCATAATAGAATCACCCACGGGGGTAGACACATATACAAGAGCACTCAGGGAATCACGGAGCATACTCAAATAAGGGGAAAATATGAAGACACATAGGAGAATGTAGAACCCAGATCAAATAACACCGAAGCCTCTCGGCTGCAAACTGAAATCGTACCTGTAATAACTACGTCAGAAGCCTCAGGCCTGGCCAGCATAGCATAGCATCGGGGCGGAGGCCCTCCAACCTGCACATCTCTAGGTCTACCTGCTATGGGCTGACCCCTACCTCTCATGACCTGCCCTCCACCTCTATGAGTCTGACCTCCACCTCTGGCACCACGACCACCCCTAGCTGGCTGAAGGGGCGAGGTGCACATGATGCGGGAACCATGGCCCGGGAACCCTGATACTGGGAACCACCAAAACCTCGGGGGCAAAACCTGGAGATATGCCCCATACCACCGCAAGTGTAGAAAGTCTTCGGCTACTGAGAATGCTGACCCTGGAATTGTCCCTAACGACCAGAATGACCACCTTGAAGACTCTGAATCGGCGGTGCACTGATGGGAGCTGATGATGCACTGCGGGATGCCTAGAGTGCTGACTGATAAGGCCTAGTGGGATGACCTCTACCAAATGAATCTCTGCCTCCAGATGAGGCACCACTGAAACGGCCGAAATGACGAGGTCTCTTGTCATACCCCTGACTACCACCCTGGGATAATACCATCGCAATGCGTCTGGCCACATCGACTGCATCCTTAAAAGAGATACCAGTACCCGTCTCCCTGGCCATCTGAAGTCTGATAGACTGGGCCAAACCCTCAATAAATCTCCGAACCCTCTCCCGATCAGTGGGAAGTATCATAAGTGCATGCCTGGCTAGAGTGATGAACCCGGTCTCGTACTGAGAAACAGACATAGATCCCTGCTGGAGGCGCTCAAACTGCCTCCGAAGATCCTCTTGCTGAGTAATGGGAAGAAACTTCCCCAAGAATAGCTCGGAGAACTGAGCCCGAGTCAACGGTGCAGACCCAGCTGGTCTGGTCAGGTAATAGTCTCTCCACCAAGTCTTGGCTGCGCCAGATAACTGAAAAGTAGCAAAGTCAACTCTATTGGTCTCCACTATGCCCATGTTCCAAAGAACCTCATAACAGCTGTCCAAATAATCATGGGGATCTTCTTATGGTGCACCAGTAAAAGTAGAGGTGAATAACTTGGTGAACCGATCTAGTCTCCATAGAGCATCTGCTGACATAACTGCACCCTCGGCTGCCGGTGCCACAATAAACGACTGAGCTACTCCCGTTGTCTGAGATGCTGGAGTCTGAAACTGAGTGGCAACCTGCTCTGGGGTATGAATAACAGGAGTTTGGGTCCCTCCCCCAGTCTGAGAACCAGCTAGTGCAGCAGGAAGAAGACCGGCCTGAGCCACATTCTCCATAAGTCCCAACAAGCGGACTAGAGCGTCTTGAAGCACTAGGGTGGCAATGAACCCCTCCGGGACATGAGCTGGTCCAACTGGGACTGTCTGAGTAGGAACCTCACCGGCAAGGTCTACCTGTGAGTCCTCTATTGGGGATGCTGCTCTGGGCTGGACCCTGCCCCTGCCTCGGCCCCTCGTAGGAGCTGCAATAGGAGGATCATGCTGCTGGTCGGTCGATGAGGAAGCACGCGTCCTCGCCATCTGCGAGAGAGTAGAATAGAGACTCAATTAGTATTTATAAGTCAAATGGCACGACAGAGAATGAAAGATATGAAGTTATTCCTAACTGTGCAGCCTCTGGGGGATAAGTACAGACGTCTCCGTACCGATCCCGCAGACTCTACCAAGTTTGTCCCTGAGTTGTGAGACCTAAGCAACCTAGGGCTCTGATACCAACTTGTCACGACAGGAAAACGCACCTTCAGACCGTGATGGCGCCTAACGTTGAACTCGCTAGACAAACCAACGTTTGAACTAAATAAGCTCATTAACAACTAAAATGAACAAGATAACTAAGACAACGGTTGTCAACAATATGAAAGTTAACTAAATTCAGGATAATATAGCAAGCTTCGAAATAAAACCCATAAATATATCCCAGAATTGGTGTCACATACTCGCGGACTGTCTATGAGATTACTAAATACAATGGTCTGAAAATAAGTACATATGACTGTCTTAGAAACTATAAAAATAGACAGAAATGAAAGAGAAGGGTAGCAGGTGATGCCAAGGCCCACGAACTCCTGCGGGTCTACCTCAATGTCTCCTGAATGACTGGTGGAATGCTTCCTCTGTCAGTGCCCACCAGGTCTGGTTGCATAGTCTGTACAACATAAAGAAGTGCAGGTGTAGCATCAGTACAACGGACCCAATGTACTGAGTAAGTGCTGAGCCTAACCTCGGCGAAGTAGTGACGAGGCTAGGACCGACAATAGTATACATACCTGTGCAATTCTATATAATAACAGGAAAATATCGACAAAAATAAATAGGTAAAAACAGATACGGGGAGAACATGCTCGGGATAAAACGGGCAACAATTACTAGCACAGTAGAACTGGGTAATAACTGAAATGTAAAAGTAGAAGCAGGAATCTAACGTCTTAGAACAGATAATGAACAACAAAAGGCACGGCATGTCCCCTCGTGCATAATCTCACAATCACTCGGCACGGAATGTCCCCTCGTGCATAAATAGTAAAGCACTCGACACGGAATGTCCCCTTGTGTATATATATAATAAACCACTCGGCACGGAATGTCCCCTCGTGCAATAAATAATATACGATCAGCACAGCATGTCCCCTCGTGCGATAGATAATAACCACTCAGCACGGAATGTCCCCTCATGCAATAAATAGTAAATAATCGGCACGACATGTCCCCTCGTGCGATAGATAATAAACAATCAGCACGGAATGTCCCCTCATGCAATAACTAATATAACAACAACAATATAATGGGAAAAATAACGATAAGAAATCTCAAGTGTACAGAAATGCCCAATAAAATTCTATCGTCCCGGCAAGGGACTCAGCTATAACGAAACTCGCTCAGAAATATAATTTCAACAGTAAAAGCCTCAACTGAACAAATAATTAAATAACTTCCCACGTCATGAAACAACATCAATATATCACTTCTAAATCACCAATTACTCAAAGTATAGAGAATATTAGGAACACAGTATGATTCATCACATTTGACCCACGGGCATGTTTGACCACAACGTATAGGTATTCGTCACCTCACCTATACTTTGGACATTAATTACACATAGCAAATAAGACTATATACCTATTCCCTCAAGCTAAGGTTAGGCCAAACACTTACCTCGGCTCCAAAAATGCAAGTCTAGCCTCAATCACAGCCTTGCCTCTCGAATCCAACTCCGAAACGACAATATCTAGACATAATTGACTTAATAAAATCAATAATTATTCAATAACTCAATCCCAACGCCTAATTACACATTTCTATCATTCTTCCAAAAATACCAAAATCCAACCCCGGGCCTGCTTGGTCCAAACTCAAGGTTTGGACCAAAACCCGATAACCCATTCCCCCAGGAGCCCGAATATACAATTTGTTTTAGAATCCGACCCCAAAACGAGGTTGAATTACCAAAAACTCCATAAACCTAACTCTACCCAAAAAACCCTAATTTCTACCATGTTTTCATGATTTTAGGCCGAGGTTTTAGTGATTAATGAGGAGGAATGGAAGGAATTGGTGTTAGGAACACTTACCTATGAAGCTATAGTGATGGAGGTCTTCAAATATCGCCTAAAGACAGTGGGGAAGAAGGAGGGTTGAGAAAGGTGGTGAAAATCTCGTAATGTTTCTGTTTTTGACAATTAAAAATCACTGGGCAAAAATACCCTTCGCATTTGCGTGCCCCTGGCCGCGTTCGCGAAGGGTTGACTAACCTGACCTACGCGTTCGCGAGTCCATGGTCGCGTTCGCGTAGGTTTGACTCTACTGGATTACGCGTTCGCGAGCCTAAGGTCGCGTGCGCGAAGAACAAACTACCCATCCCCCCCCCCCCCCAACCCCCACCCAAACAAAACGCGTTCCCCCCCCTTGGGACGCGTTCGCGTAGAAGCACTGTCCAGTGCTCCGCGTTCGCGCCTCCCTCTACGCGTTCACGTAGAGTAAAATCCCAGGCCACACTAATTACCCTTCGCATTCGCGAAGGGTATTACACCAGACACCAGCAAATCATCAAAAACACCAGATTTTTCCACTTTGCACACCCCGTTAGCTACCCGAAACTCACCCGAGCCCTCGAGACCAAAAACCAAAAACACACACAACTCCCAAATCATCATGCGGACTTATTCAAGTGCTAAAACAACCAAAATAACATCAAATCAATGAATTAAACCTCCAAAACTCATAGAATTTTCTTAAAACTTCATAAGGCTCAATTATCCCAATTTTGATCTGAAACACGTCATATGGAGTCCGTTTTACACCAAATTTTACAGGTAAGTCATATAACATGTATTACACCTGTTCCGGGCCCCGGAACAATAATACGGGCCGGGTAACACAGATTTCAAATCAAATTCCATTTTCAAAAGTCTTTATTATTTTCAGAAAATAATTTTCTTTAAAAATTCATTTCTCGGACTTGGGACCTCGGAATTCGATTCCGGACATACGTCTAAGTCTCATATTTTCTTACGGACTCTCCGGGACCATCAAATCATGGGTCCGGGTCCGTTTACCAAAAATTCTTACCAAAGTCAACTGTATTCAATTATTTACTACAAATTTAACTTATTATCAAATTTTCACAGAACAACTTCCTGGCTAGGCGCCCGGGTTGCGCACGCACATCGATGTGAGATTAACGGAGGCTTTTGGGGCCTCAGAACACAGTTTTAGCTAAATTAACATAGGATGATCTTTTTGGTCATCACAGATTATTCGTTTAATAATTGTTCACCTAATACTCTCTACTGATTCTATGCATTTATTCGTAAAGCTGTGATATTTTCCTTGAACCTATGATTTTGTGTATGCTCCTTAGAATTCTGTACTAATTTTTGAATTGTTTCCTTGTTCGTGTGATACTTTCCTTGATTAGTCTTGATTCCCTGTGATTTCAATTTCATCCGAGATTCCCTTGATTAATTTTCAGAATTAAAATCATACTCTGCCTTATTTTAATGTGTACGAAGATGTTGTCAATATTTTTCATATACTTTCCTTATTTGAAATATTCTGTATTTAGTCTTCACTTCATGCCATATGCTTTACTATTCCTATTATGGTAAAAATCAGTTTATAATTGACTATTTTCCTTGTTTAACTCTGATTGTACCCGCTTGAACTATGACTCCCTAATTAAAGGGAGTACTTGTCTTTAATTAATTATGATTGAGTATTATTCCCATAACTTTGATTAAATTAATACTCCTTACCTTATTTCTCTACTCGTTTTCAAGCTATAAATACCTCTACTCTCATTAGCATAACGGACAAACAATTACACTGTTCTGAACTCTCTCTTACACACATACATACTCTCTCTTGTTGTTCTTGCTGATTATTACTATTATCAATCGGTTGTAAGCCAATACTGAGCAACTACACACTCTACTGCTCTGCACTATACTGTTCTGCACTTTTCTGCTCCTCACTCTGCACTTATTCTCTCATTTTAACTGGTATGTTTTCATTTTAATTTACAACATCCAAAACAATATGTTTCTGTCTATATTGCAATTCCTGTTGTTTCTCTTATGCTTCTACTTGTGGTTCTGTTGTTTACCTTGCTATTAGCATGTCTATTATGTCTATGTGATTTTCTTTTTCCCTCTAGTTGAACATGTCTATTGCTTTCTTACATGTTTCACTAAAATTCTGCCTTACCCCATAATTTCCAGCACATTATAAGCACATGACACCTAGTTACTGTGTAATCCTGAACCCTTCCCCTAAACCTAATGTGTAACTTTGTTTAGCACCCCTCAATCTAATGTTGTTAAGTTTCTGGCCTGAACATCTCTTCTGTGGGTGTTTTAAGTTCTGTAGTACTTCTCTGGTGTTAACATGTATGCAAATATTCTTTCATATGTGATATACTTGTCCCCAATCCCCTCTTCCCTGTTTGTGTCTGTTTCCTTGAATTATGCATGCTTTGGTTCTGAGTCTGTTGATTGTCATACCTCCCTTTCTTTCAAATTGTTTTCACTAAGAGCAAACCTTTCTGTTGTTTTCCAAAACTTATTTCAAACTTATCATTTTCAAAACTGTTCTTCCCAACTTAACTCTTTCAAAAACTATGTCAAACACTCTCACATATATTCTTAGAAGTCTAGGTTTTGCACCTCTAATGTGCGACTGCTTAAGGACCCATATGAGCTCCCTCTAAATTCTGACACATTAGAGCTGGCTCTTCCACGCTGCACTTACTCAGTTTGGTTTAAATCTGGGTGTGAGCAATGTTCGGGATCCCTTGAGATCCTTAGGGAACTTTGACACACTTGGATCATGTGAAAGGTTGTGAACCAATTGCATTTGAGGCACTCTGGAGATTCTGGGCCTATCAGTAGGCTCCCTATAGTATAACTTCTTCTTTTCTTATTTGAATTATGTAATTTGTGCAAATGGTTTGTAATCATTATTGTAAACAACTCTAGGGATGGATAGTGAAAAGGGAAGGGGTAAATCTGCATGTTATAATTATTAAGGGTAGAAAACATGTTATTAGGTTTATATTCCTAATTGCGCAATAGAAACCATGCTTAGGGTTCATGCATGCATTAGAAATCATGCCTCTTAGGTCCCATGTCTACTGTTTCAGCATGTACATTCTATTCTTAAAACACTTAGAAAAATCTTGTGTTACAAATGTGCTAATAACTAGTACTTTACCATCATGATTATACACTGCCATGTACACTTACAGATCTTGCCTTAGGATAAAAACAACGCTAATAAACAGGTCATTTTCATATCTTCTGCATATTCTGAAAGCATGTTCAAACGTTGTGACACTTATGCATTTAGAAAAAAATCCTGCTTAGGTCATGCATACACATCACTCTGCATTTTCTGTGCATTAGTGATCATGCCTTTAGGATTGCATTCACATCCGCTTAGGCATCTCTAGTGTAATTATAGTTAAAACAGTTTCACTCAGTCCTGGCAACAATTCCTGAATTCTGAACATTTAGAACAACATGTTTAGTAATACAATTTAAACAGTTTTCCCTAAGTAACTCTGATAACTGGAACATTGTCTTACACCTAGGCAAGCCTTAGGTGCTAAATTTGTTAAAACTGGAAATCTTCTTCTTTATGTATGTTGCCTAACTATCAACAGGTTTCAAAAATCAGTAGGCAAAGCTGATTAGGACTCCCTCTATGAATTATGGAACAAATCTGTTTCTCTATTATGTTCTGAAATCACCTAGATACCATGCCTTAGGATTCTGAAACTAAATATGGGCCTTATCTGTGTCTGTTGTCTATGTGCATTACTTGTGGAGGTATATCTGAGCCTTCTATCTGCCTTCTGTGCTTTCCCTTAATTGCAGTTGTCGCGCCCCCCTTTTTTCCTCGCAAGGGTTAGGTACGCGGAGATCGGGTTTCATGACATTCTGGACAACTCCTTAAAGGAAAAGGTTTAAGGAAGAGTCGCCACCTAGCGATTTTACGGTGCGTTAGGGCACCTAGAATAATTAACTCATAAACTAGTTTGCATTACCAGAGATTGGTTAAGGGCTTGAAGTTATCCTAAGGAGAAGGTGTTAGGCTCCCCTCAAGATCCACAACTGTGGGTCCCAGCCAAGTAGTTTTGTGAATTTGGACAGTAAACAAATGACAAGCAAGGCTCACGTAAGAGGCGATTTTAAGTAAATACTGAAATTATTAAAAGAAATTTAAAGAATAGTAAAGTAAAATCATTTAAATGAAAATGTCCTAGGTTTTAAAGCAATATGGATCACATCAATGCAATACCCGGTATTTCATGCCTCGAAGAGGGGATACGCGTGGTATTAGCGCAAGGGTCATCATATCCATATTCTACCCTTCCCCACCCCGCTAAGGTATTTAAAACGCGTGTGTTGGTCACGAAGCTTATTGCGTGCTATTACCCGTCCCGTTCTATAAGTCCTGGAGGGTGTTTAGGACTACTAATCCTATAAGGGGAGTACTAGGTTAAACCCCTAGGTTTAAAGGATAAACTCTAAGCGACATACAAAAATATTTAGGACTGCAGATATAGGGAAACAAACAAAGGCAGATAAAAGGCTCACAGATCCCTCCACAAGTAAACATATAAATAGCACATCTCGAACACAACTAATGTCTCAAAATCAGAACTTAAAACAGGAGATTTGAGTGAAAACAATAAGTTTCAGCAGTTTTGGCAGAGGACTGATTCTTTGAAAAATCAGTAATTAAGGCAGGGAATTCAATTAAAACAGAGTAGTCTTAAGAAGAGAATGATTGATTTTAAGATTCCAGTAATTTAAAGATAGGAGCAGGATTTGAAAAGTGCACAGCAGTTTAATGAAGTTCCTAGTAAAAGTAAATGGGAAGTTTTAGAAAAAATCAGTAGAGCATGATTTTAAAATAATAAAGTGGTCCAAAAGGGGAAGTTACTTTAAAAGATTCAGCAGTTCAAAGTAGAGTAGAAGTCAGTAGTTTAAGAAAACTTTAATAAAAGGAGAATGCGTAAACTATTTCAGAAACCAGTAAATTTAAAATAGAGAAAGGATTCAAACAGAATGATTTTGTAGAAAGGATAATTGTTTGGAAAATCCATCAGTTGTTAGGAAAAGCAGGAGTGAAAACAATGATGAACAGTGAAGTTCTAAGGATCTCAAAAGAGACTGATTAGTTCTACAGATCGCTTTTAATACAAGCAAGACATAAAACGATTGATTTTCATGTCATTGGGCCTAAGGTTTGCCTAGGCGTTCTTGATACTGATTATTTGTCTTATGAGAGTCAAAACTAGTGAAATGCAAGTCCTTGGCCCTGATTTTAAAGACATGGAATACGTTGAAGACAATGTCGAATTTGCAGAAACGTTTTTCAGCCATTTTTGCATAGTTTTAACAGAGTTACCAGATCTGATACATACTGACTAGGTGTTCACATAATAACAAACATTCTGAAGGCAAAATCCTATAGAACATGGTATCTAATGCACACATGAATACCTAAAACGTGATTTCTAAATGTGGTACTTATGAAATGCAATAGTAGTAACGTCATAGCAGTTTATTACTTTGTTATAGTTGTTAACTATGAACGGGGCTTATAAAATGACATGAATATAATAAATATGTTAAAATAAAGAACCTAAACATGATTTCTAATGTATGGTATGTATGTCCTAAGCGTGATAGCTATTGCGCACACAGGTAAGTAAAATCCTATAGTCATGGTCTCTACCCACACTATACTAAACATGCATAGTCCCCTCCCACATTCACTATCCAGCCCCAGTTATTAGTTTACAAATTATTACAAGCAAGAAATAATGAGTTACATCACTAAAAGAAAATAAGAAGCTACTTCTATAGGGAGCCTTCAATCAGGCCCATATCTTCCAACCTCGATCCTTCCGAGTCTCACAGCCTTACATGGTCCAGGTGTGGCAAAGCTCCCTAGGGCCCTCGTGGGTCCCTGGCAAATACCAGCACCCAGACATAGTTGCCAAAATTAAGCATGTGCAGTGTGGAATTACCAGCCTCA
>MDKH01206776.1:0-36319 GCA_005239495.1 Nicotiana undulata
CTCGGCACGGAATGTCCCCTCGTGCGTGTAAATAATCAATGATCAACACGGCACGTCCCCTCGCGTGATGAGTAACAAACAGTCAGCATAGCATGTCCCCTCGTGCGACAAATAATAAACAAAGCAACAATATAATGTAAAAGTCAACACTAAGCAGTCTCAAGTGCATGGAAATACTCAATACAGTTCTATTGCCCCGGCAAGGGGGAAATCATCAATTACAAAACTCAACAAAATGCCCGACAGGGGTCTAAGCTATAACTAACCTCACATCAGAAATACAATTTCAACAGTGTAAGCCTCAACTGAAACAAATAACTCAATGACTCTCCACGTCATGAAACAACCTCAAGGTGTCACTTTTAATTCATCAATTACTCATAGAGCGGAGAATATTAAGAACACAGTAGGTTTCATCACAAATGACTCACGGGCATGCTTGACCGCAACACATAGGCACTCGTCACCACGCCTATACGTTGGACTTGAGTTACACATAGCAAATAAGACTCTATACTAATCCCTCAAGCTGAGGTTAAGCAAAACACTTACCTCGGCTCCAGAAATGCAAGTCAAGCCTCGATCACAGCCTTCCCTCTCGAATCCAACTCCGAATCGGTAATATCTAGACATAATGGATTTATTAACATCAATAAATACTCAATAAACCAATTCCCAAGACTAATTATACATTTCATACTATTCTTCCAAGAATACTAAAATTCGACCCCGGGCCCACACGTTCGGATTTTCAAAAATTCATGAAGAAATTAATTACCCGGAGTCTAAGGATCGAAGTTATGCAATTTATACAAGAATTCATGGCCTAACATGGAAAATCCCAAAATCCTCAAGAACCCTAAAATTACTACCTAATTCTATGATTTTTAGATCATTTAGTAGTGAATTTAACTAGGAATTAATGTTAAAACTAGAAGTTTATGGGGTTCAACTTACCTCTTGCAGTGGGTGGGCGAGGGAGGTGTTGCCCAAGCTTGGATGCTCTGTAATGGAGGTTGAAGATGGATAAAAATGAAGAAAACCCGAAAGTTTTGGACATTTAAAAGGGCTGCCAACAGGGGTCTCCACACCTGCGAGAAATTGATCGCCCCTACGGAAAAAGGGCCTGGGACCCTGGGCTCGCACCTGCGGAGTTGGGAGCCGCACCAGCGGTCCTGCTCCTGCGGAGTTTTGATCGCCCCTGCGGAAGAGTCGCACCTGCGATGGCCTGGACCGCGGGTGCGGTCCCGCACTTGCGGCTGGGAAACCGCACCTGCGGTGACACCAGCTGTTGTGCACCAGCAATGATTTTTGCTGGTTTTTGGCCTCGTGCGGGGTCTGGGAGGCACCTGGGCCCACCCGAGCCCCCGTCCAAATATACCAACAAGTCCCAAATCATTAAACGGACTTGTTGAGCCCACGGAACACTCAACACAACGCTAAAACTAAAAATCGCCCTCCAAAACCCCTGAATTCAAAACTTAAGAACTTGAAATTCTAAAATTCTATAACGATGCGCCGAACCGACCCACACAACTCGGAACGACTTCAAATTTTGCAGACAAGACATAAATAACGTAGCGGAACTATTCCCGGCCTCGGAATTGCATTCGTACCTCGGTAGCATAAAATCACATTCTTAACCAAATTTCAAGTTTTTATGAACATCCTCAAAACTTTACTAACTCTAAATCTCTCATTTTGATCCGAAACTCGTCAAATCAAGTCCGTTTTACACCAGATTTCACAGATAGAACAAATAACATATAATAAACCTGTTCCGGGCTCCGGAACCTTAATACGGGCCTGGTAACACGGTTTTCACTTAGTAATTCATTTTCAAATTCCTTTATTATTTCCAGAAAATAATTTCCTTTAAAAATTTATTTCTCGGGTTTGGGACCTCGAAATTCGATTCCGGGCATACGCCCAAGTCCCATATTTTCCTACGGACCCTCCGAGACCGTCACATCACGGGTCCGGGTCCGTTTACCAAAAATGTTGACCAAAGTCAACTTTATTCATTTAATTATCAAAAATTCTATTTTTCATCCAATTTCACTATAAAGACTTCCTGGCTACACGCCCGGGCTGCGCACGCATATCGAGGTGAGATCAACAGAGGCTTTCGGAGCCTCGGACGTAGATATAGATAAAAATACTTAGGATGACAGTTTGGGTCATCACAAAGGGCCTTTGCGGCCGCACTCCCCTTTTGTGCGGTCCGCGCTGGGGGCCTGAGGGGGGTATATTTAAACGGGATTTTCAGTTATTTTTCATTTTTCAAAACCCTAAAAACATAAGAGGCGATTTTCCAAACACACTTTATTCTCCAAAACATTAGTAAGTGATTTCTAACTCATTTTCTTTACTCAGTAACTTCTTTTTACAAGATTTCATCCTAGAATCTAGGGTTTTCATGGTGGAATTGGGAATTTTGGGTAAAACCTAAGAATATTGAAATTTGGGGATTTAGACCTCAAATTTCGGTTGGATTCCAAAACCATTTATATATCCGGGCTCGGGGGTGAATGGGTAATCGGGTTTTGGTCCGAATTTCGGGTTTGGACCGTGACAGGGCCCGGAGTCGATTTTTGGAGTTTTGGGAAGAATGTTAGAAAGCCTAAAATTAAGCATTGGAATTGGATTATTTAGCGTTTATTGATGTTATTGAGTCAATTATGTCTACATACAATTGATTTGGAGTCGAGTTCGAAAGGAAAAGCGGTGCTTGAGGCTTGATTTTGATCGTGGAAGTCGAGGTAAGTGTTTGGCCTAACCTTAGCTTGAGGGAATAGGTGTTGAGTCTTATTTTCTATGTGTTTATTCCAAGTGCAACGTATAGGTGAGGTGACGAGTACCTATATGTTGGTGTCAAGCATGCCCGTGAGTCGGATATTATGAATTACGTGATTTTCATTATTATTTACTGCGTTATAGCTTGAATTTCACTTTGGTGGTTGTTCATTTGATGGAAATTATTGGTTGTGAATACTGTTGAGTACTTGTTTCGGTTGAGGAATATTTTGTAAGTTATGTACTTGAGTGATATTGGTATAGTTGTGTTCCCTTGCCGGGAAGTCATGATTTATTGTTATGGTTCATGTTGTTGATTTCTTCCTTGCCAAACTGTTGTTTGTGATATTGTTTGGGTGAGGAAGAGTGTAAAGCACGGAGGGTGATGCCGTGTACTTATTTATTGTGAGGATGAGAGTGTAAAAGCATGAAGGGTGATGCCATGCCATGTTATGATATTAAAAGAACGAAGGGTGATGCTGTGCCATTTCTATTTACTTATTGTGAGGATGAGAGTAAAAGCACGAAGGGTGATGCCGTGCACTTGTTTTGGTGACGATGAGAGTAAAAACACGAAGGGTGATGCCGTGCACTTGTTTGTTCTGTTGTTAATTCCTGTTGTTATTTTGATATTTAAACTGTTGCTTCGTTCCGTTATTCCAGTAATTGCTACCCCTTTTCCCCAGCATGTCCCCGATTGTTGTACTTAACTGCTTATTTTCTGCCGTTATTTATGTTATATTTTATTTAAACTGCACAGGTGATATTGTTTGTCGTGTCCTAGCCTCGTAACTACTTTTCCGAGGTTAGGCTCGGCACTTACTCAGTACATGGGGTCGGTTGTACTGATTCTACACCTACACTTCTTTATGTTGTGCAGATCTCGGTACCGGAGCCAGTGGACACTGATCGAGGAGGCTTCCTTCATTCCATTAGGCGACACTGAGGTAGTCCTGCAGGCGTCCACAGGCCTTGGCGTCACCTCCTATCATACTTCTTTTCCTGTCTTTACGTATTTCTGAGACAGTAGTACCTTGTTTATTCAGACCCTTATTTGTAGTAATCATAGACAGTCTGTGAAATTGTGACACCAAATTTTGGGGGTTGTTATTAAGGATTTTGTAATACTATTTATTTAAGTTGTTTGATTTCTAATTGTTCTTGTATATCACTGTTAAATGCTAAATAATAAATAAACATGTTAGAATAACTGGTAACGTTCGCTTGTCTAGCGGGTTCAACGTTAGATGCCATCACGGTCCCGACGATGGGATTTCAGGTCGTGACATAACGTTAGACGTCCCATCAGTCAAGTTCTTCGGACTGTGAGAGCGCATTGTTAGTGGATGTGGAAGTTGGTCTCAGGTTTAATTGTCGTTTTCTGTCGCTGCTGAATGCATGAAGTTTAACGGTACGCTTCCTTAAACTCTAACTCTAGATTGATTGCATAATTGTGCGTTAATCTCTGCTATGGCTACAAACAATTATCTAACAGTTGGTATCAAAGCTACCATAATTAGAGATTAAGATCGTTGTTTAGTCTTGAGTTTATATAGATGAACTACCGTTCGTTTTGGCACTGGATTATGGATGTCGTTTTCATGACACTCGGCTGCTCTAACTCACTGATTCGTTGAGTTGGAGAATAGAGACATGATTTTATTTAATCTGTTATGTTCAATTAAAGAATGAAATTGGCCGACACTGTGTTTGATGTCGGCGATGACAGAAAGTGGTGCAGTAGGGTTTAAACATATCTACTTAATTAAATCCACTGATTTCTTGCTTGATATGCCAATTGACTCTAGTCTAATACTTACTGCTTGGAGGCTTTGGCTCACAAATCATTTCGAGGAATAATCTTTCACTGTAGTTTAGTAATTAGCTGATGCAGATTTGATTAATACCCATGGTAATTGTCCTTAATGTATTATTCTATTAGTTATTATTAATTACCTTTTAGTAATTGTTTACTTGCATCAGTTACTCCAAAATTCCTTGTTGACATAATAAAATATAGTGTTGTTGCTTATGTTTAGAGGATGAAAATTAAAATAAAATAATATTATAAGATTTAATTATTTGTGGGCTCTATTTTAATTTTACATGTATATAATATTATTATAAATAAGAATTTATGATTGGTAAATAGTTTTCACCAAAGTGGTCTATTTATTTGGAGTCATTGAAAATTCTTAAAACTTTATAAATATAAAATATTATATACATGGATTGAGAATTATGATTAATGAGTAGTTTCCACCAAAATGATCTATTTATTTGAGTCATTGAAGTATACTTAATGAACCATGTCTAAATTGTCCTTGAAAAGTTACATTAGCATTAGAGGTTATTTACCTTTTGATACTAGTGACGTTAAACTAATTCATGAGATAAGATATTATATTTCAACCCAAAGGATGAAACGTAATATCTTGGATTCTCATGTGTGTTTATATAAAATAAAATAAAAGATAAGGACAATTTGTTGTAAGAGGAGATTTTGTGTCTCTTACCTAAAGGAAGGACACAATGTATGCCTTGTACTCTTGATTAATAGGGGGAGGTTTTGTATCTCTTGCCTAAAGGTGAGGATGCAATGAATGCCTTGGACTCCTAGTTTTTAAAAAAAGGGGAGACAGTTGCATCTTCTACCCAAAGGAGGGGTGTAATGGATGTCTTTGACTCTTTTGATTTATATATTCTTGCCCATAATTTTATCTAATTTTAGTGTTGTTTGTTTATACAATTTTTAACAACATGACTACCCAGTTGAATTCCATTAAAACTCTGACTAGTAGCAACTACAAGAAGTGAAAACATGATGTTGAAATAGTGCTAGACCTGATTGACCTGGACTTTGCATTGATTGAACAGAAACCCGCTGAATTCACAACTACTAGCACTGCTGATGAAAAGGCTAAGTTTGAAAAATGGATGAAGGCTAACAAATTGAGTCTTATAATCATGAAGAGATCTATTTCTGATCACATAAAAGGTGCAATTAAGGATAATGGAAATGCAAAGTATTTCTTGAGTGCCATTGGACTGAATTTCCTAGAATCTGATAAAGCTAAAATAGGTAGCCTGATTGATTCCTTGTCTACCATAAAGTATGATCTTGTAGGTAGTGTCCGTGATCATATTATGAAATTGGTTAACATAGCTACCAAACTGAGCAATTTAGGTGTAACCATTACCGGTGATTTTCTTGTTCACCAATCTCTAAGGTCCCTTCCTGAGTAGTTTAACCAGCTTAAGACAACTTATAATGCACCAAAAGATAAGTGGAGTGTTGATGAGCTTATTATTGTTTGTGTGGTAGAGGAAGGGAGGATCCAAAAAGAGAAAGTTGAGGGTTTAGTGAACTTTGTTAGTTCGTCTAGATTAGCTGATTATCCCTCTTATAAAAGAAAAGGTGGACCCAAATTTTATAAAAAGAAACATGGTGAGTCTCATCGTCCAGGTGGTAACAATGGTCATACTAATAAGCCTGGTGTTAACCAAGGTCAGTATCATAATCCTAATGGTCCTCAAGCTGTAATTAAGAAAGAAATCAAGTGCTGAGATTGCAAACAAGTAGGTCATAAGAAATCTGGTTGTCCTCTGAAAAAGAAATCAGGTAATCTTTTGACTTTTGACTGCTTTGAAACTAGTCTTGTTCATGCTCCTTTAAATTCTTGGTGGTTGGATAGTGGTGCAACTGTTCATGTAACCAATGACTTGCAGGATCTAGTAAGCACTCATAAGCCAAAAGAGGATGAAACCAGTGTTGTTGTGGGCAATGCACTCAAAGCAAAAGTAGAGTTTATAGGGACATCTATTTTACCTTTTAAAAATAATTCTAGTATTCGTTTAGAAAATACTATTTTTGTACCGTCTATGAGACGGAAATTAGTTTCGGTTTCCCTTTTGGACAAAGCTGGTTATTTATTTCAATAAAATAATGGTATTATTAAAAATTTCTATGATTCACAGGTTGTTGTTGATGACTTTTTAAGTGATGGTCTATATTGCGTGAATGTATTGAATTAAACCTTTTCAGCAATACATATTGAAATATTGCCCACAAAAGGTCTGATATGAGTAAAACGTCTTACCTATTATGGCATAGGCGTCTTGGTCATATTTCTAAAGTAAGAATTGAACGATTGGTAAAGGAAAATATTTTACATGTTCTTGATCCAAAAGATTTTTAAACTTGTGTGGATTGTGTTAATGGTAAAATGACTAAGGTTAAAAGAAAGGGCTCCACTAGGAGCTCTGAACTCTTAGAAATTATTCATACTGATATTAGTGGACCTTATGTACCTACTTTCACCAATCATAAGTATTTTATTACTTCTATTGATGACTTTTCAAGATACTGTTATATATATCTTTTAAAAGAAAAATCTGACGCACTTGATAAGTTTAAAATTTATAAGACTGAAGTTGAAAAACAGCTTGGGAAGTCCATTAAGTTAGTGAGGCCTGACAGTGGTGGTGAGTACTATGGAAAATATGATGAGTCTAGTCAATGTATGGAGCCTTTTGCTTTATTTTTGCAAGAATGTGGGATAGTAGCACAATATACTATTCCAGGTACTCCTGAGTAGAATGGTGTGGCTGAAAGACATAATCGTACTTCCATGGAAATGGTGACAAGTATGATGTCAAGGACTAGGCTACCTGAGTATCTTTGGGGTGAAGCCTTAAAAACATCTAGCTATATCCTGAATAGAGTTCCTACAAAATCTACCTTGAAAACTCCCTTTGAACTATGGACAACCGGAAAACCTAGCTTGAATCATTTTCACATTTGGGGATGTCCAGCTGAAGTTCGTATTTATTCACCTACAGAAAATAAAACCAATCCTAAAACTACCAGTTGTTTCTTTATAGGCCATACTCTAAAGGTTTTAGGTTTTTCTGTCCTGGGCGTGGCACTATAATCGTTGATCTATTAATGCAAAATTTCTTGAGCATGATGTTTGTGATCGTGATTATTCATGTGGTAAGGAAATTGTATTGAAAGAGAAGGAAGTCATTGTCCATGTACCTGTTATACATGAAAAGGTGGTAAACCAACCTATTCATGATGGGGAGAATCAAGGGAACAGCGAGGAAGATCCCATAGTTCCTGAACAAAATGTACACAATGAACCACTCCGCAGGTAAAAAAGAGAAAGAAGGTTTGCCATCTCTGATGATTTTATCGTGTATGTGACTGAAAATCTTAGTGAAACTGGAGAGTTGACTGATCCTTTATCATATGCTCAAGCTATTTCCTCTCCATATGTTTATAAATGGCGTGATGCAATGAAAGATGAAATGCGCTCTATGGAACATAATAAAGTGTGGGAGTCAGCTGAATTTCCTGCAGGCTTTAGGCATATTGGTTGCAAATGGTTGTTTAAAACTAAAAGAGAATCCAAGGAAACATAGACTGTTATAAAGCAAGGTTGGTTGCTAAGGGTTACACTCAGAAAGAATGTATTGATTATAAAGAAACATTTTCTCCTGTTTCATCCAAGATGCATTTAGAGTTGTGATGGCTTTTGTGACTCATTTTGATTTGGAGTTGCACCAGATGGATGTTAAAACTGCTTTCCTGAATGGGAGACTGCTTGAAGAAGTTTACATGGTTCAACCTGAAGGCTTTAAAGAAGCTGGTAAAGAACGTCTAGTGTGCAAGCTTAACAAATCTATTTATGGGCTTAAACAAGCCTCCAAGCAATGGTACTTGAAATTTGATGAAATTATTACAAGATTTGGATTTGTGCAGAATAAGCTTGATGAATGCGTTTTATCTTAAAATAGCTAATGGTAATTTCATTATTATGGTTCTCTATGTTGATGACATTTTGCTTGCCACAAATGATTTGGGCATGATGAATGAGACCAAATAATTTTTGTCTAGGTCTTTTGATATGGAAGATCTTGGTGAAGGCTTTTTTGTTCTTGGGATAGAAATTAAAAGAGACAAATCACGTGTTTTATTGGGTTTATCACAGCGTTCCTATATTGAGAGTATTTTTAAAACTTTCAATACGCAAGAATGTAGACCTGGTGTTGCACCTGTTTTAAAAGAGGATAAACTTAGTAATGATCAATTTCCGAAAAATGAAGCTGAAATGAGAACCATGAAAGATGTGCCATATGCAAGTGTTGTTGGTTGTTTTGTACATACAGGTTTGTACAAGGATTGATATTCCATTTGCTTTTAACATGTTGGGAAGATTTTATTCTAATCCTGGGTGGGCACATTGGGTGGTTTCAAAAAAGGTGATGAGATATCTACAACGCACCAAAGACTTCGTGCTTGTATACAAAAAGGTTGATGATCTGGATATTCTTGTATATTCAGATTCTGATTTTGCAAGTTGTCAAAACACTATGAAATCAACTTCTGGGTATATTTTTATGTTGGGTGGAGGTGCTATTTCTTGGAAAAGTGAGAAACAAAGCATCACTGCTACATCTTCAATGGAAGCTAAGTTTATTGCTTGTTTTGAGACTGCTTCACATGCTGTCTGGATGAAGAATTTTCTTACTAAATTGCAAATTGTGGATTTTATATCTAAGCTGGTGACTATTTTTTGTGACAACAGTGCAACTATATTCTTCTCTAAGAATAACAAGAGAACAAGAGGCTCCAAGCATGTTAGCCTTAAATTTCTTAAGGTTAGAGATATGGTAAAAGAAGGTGATATACGTATTGATCATATTAGCACAGAATCTATGTTGGCTGATCCTTTGACTAAAGGTCTTAAGCATGTTGTGTATAATGAACATGTTAAAAACATGGACATTTCAGTGTCTTTTGATGTGCTTTAGTCAGTGGGAGTTATTTTGTAGCTGCTGACTGAGATATTGCTTTTAATAAATTCTAATTTTATGCAAGCTTGTTTTATTTCATATTTGTTATGATTATTGACTAACATGATGATTTATTTATTTGTATTTCCAATTGGACATTGCATAAACTCATGATATTTTTGAGTTTTGTTGCTTGTTGCCTTGATTATCCCGGGTAAGGCACAAGGAAACCTCCTGAGGCGATATGGTTATTATATCACTTGGAGGATTATTTTTTTCTAAGAAGTGTGACTTTATTCACCTTGATTAGAAAGATAATATGATTAACACACATGTTTGATCCATGTTAATGGAAATTCTAGCATATGTGGTCGTAGATAGAATTCATACCTTAAAATGGTATGATACCTACTACGGTTCATTGTTAGTCTTCTCTATTGAAACTGGATGGATTGTTATATGGGTCATTCTATCTTTGGCTATGTGGGTAGTGTGGACACTATAGAGTCTAAATTTTTTTTTTTTAAAATGATTTTCTTAAAACTCAAAAGTTTTAAAATTGTTTTCTTGTCCTCAATTAACGTTGGCGTCCAAGCTGGAGAATATTAGAATTTGGACTTACGTTAATTGGTTATAGCTTGAAAGGACAGTGACATGGCCCAAGTGGTGGATAAATAAATGGCCTAATGTTAAATATCGTATGTGTGGATAAGTGAGGCCAAATAACTATTGGCATGTGATGGGTAGGCACTCCTTATAAATAGAGGCCAACCCCCTTTCCCTAGCTATTAGAAAAACCCTAGCGTATTTTGCCTCTTGAATACGTGATAACGGTTGACGTCCCATCAGTCAAGTTCTCCGGTCTGTGAGAGTGCGTAGCTAGTGGATTGTGGAAGTTGGTCTCAGGTTTAATCGTCGTTTGCAGTCGCTGTTGAATGCATGGAGTTTAACGGTACGCTTCCTTAAACTCTAACTCTGGATTGATTGCATAATTGTGTCTTAATCTCTTCTATGGCTACAAACAATTATCTTACCAAACGAGTATCAACCGTAATTGGTCGGAAACTATTTTTTTTTTAATTTTCATTTTCCAACAAAATTCGATCGAAAATTTTAAAAAATAATAATTCTATTTAATTAAGTAATTATTTTTAAATTGTTAATTTGTATTAAAAATAAATATAAATTCATAATTTCCAACCGAATTGGGTCGAAAATATCAATAATCTGGAGAATTTATTTGAAATTTCCGACCAAATTCGGTCAGAAATTATGAATTCCGGGCAAAAAAATATTAATTTCCGACCGAATTGGTAAAAACTAGGCAGAAAATGCCTGCTTTTAAGCTACACCATTGTGATGACCCAAAATGTCATCTCTCGTTCTAGAAGTCAAAACTGTGTTCCGAGGCCTTAAAAACCTCCTCTTGTCTCACCTCGTTTTGTGTGCGCAGTTTGGCCGTATATCTGGAAAGCTCTTATGTGAAAAATTGAGAAAAATGCCAATTTTCCCTTTAAACAAAATTGAATTTAACTTGACTTCGGTCAACATTTTGGGTAAACGGATCCGGACCCATGATTTCACGGTCCCGGAGGGTCCGTAGGAAAATATGGGACTTGGGCGTATGTCCGGAATTGAATTCCGAGGTACCTAACCCGAGATATGAATTTTTGAAAGAAATTATTTGACTGAAATTATAAGAATTTTTGGAAATTCGACTGTGTTTGAATTTGATAATATCGGGCTCATATTTTGGTTCCGGAGCCCGGTACAGGTTTAATATGGTATTTGAGTTTTGCCTGTAAAATTTGGTAAGAAATGGAGGCCATATGACGTGATTTGGACCCGTAGTTGTAAAATTTGAAACTTCGAAAGTTTTTGAGATTTTTCTTTGATTTGATGCTAAATTCGTTGTTTAAGATGTTATTTTGGCGATTGGATCGCTCGAACAAGTCCGTATGGTGTTTTTAGACTTGTATGCATGTTTGGCTTGGAGCCCCGAGGGCTCGGGTGAGTTTCGGATGGGCTTCGATGTGTTTTGACTTTGAAAAATCTTGTGTAATTGCTGTATATGGTGTCTGGTACCTTGTGCTATGCGAACGCGTGGTCACCCACGCAAACGCGAAGGGTAAGAGGGGCTGAGGCTGGGTTTGTTCTATGCGAACGCATAGACCTGTACGCGAATGCGGAGCACTGGGGGGATGCTCTACGCGAATGCGGCTAGTCAAACGCGAACACATAGCTTAGGAGGGGGCTGGTCAAGGAATTTAGGTTAAGCATGTGCGAACACGACCCCTTATACGCGAACGCGAAGTCAAGGCTGGGCTAAGCCTTCGCGAACACATGGCTTATCCTGCGATCGCATAAGTCCTCAGCATGCTGCCCTTCGCGAACGCGACGGTGTACACGCAAACGCACTGAGAACTGTCGCCCAACACTTAAAACAGTAGCAAAACGGGGAAAAGCCATAATTTCATATCTCCTTCCATATACTCAGCAAAAGCCATAATAGGTTTGTGTTCTTAAACTCATTTTCTTAATTTTGCATCAACACCCATTAGATTTCAACGTATAGGTGTGGTGACGAGTATCTAACTTTAGCATGAGGGAATAGGTGTTGTGCCCTATTTACTACGTGTTAGTATTATGTTCAACGTATAGGTGTGGTGGCGAGTATCTATACGTTGGTGTCAAGCATGCCCGTGAGTCGTATATTGTGATTTATATGATATTTTCATTCTGCACTACCTATGTGTAATTTGATAATTATCCATGTTGATGGTATTTCCTTGGTATTGCCGATTGCTGAGTATTGGTTCAAGTTGAGAATTACTTCGTGAAGCTAATCAATTAAGCGAGATTGGTTATAGATGTTTCCCTTGCCGGGATGATATTGATTCTATTATTGTCTCCCTTGCCGGGATGATTGGGTTCTATTATTGTTATACTGTTGATTTCCTTGTTGGGATACTGTCATTTCATTGTTTGGGTGAGAAAGAATGTAAAGCACGAAGGGTGATGCCGTGCCGAAATTTTGAGTGTTAATGCACGAAGCGCGATGCCGTGCCATATTAATGAAATTAAAAGCACGAAGGGTGATGCTGTGTCATGATTATCAGAGATTAAAAGCACGAAGGGTGATGCCGTGCCGTTTCTGTTGATTCTATGGTGAGGATGAGAGTAAAAGCACGAAGGCTGATGCCGTGTACTTGTCTTTGTGTTATTATTTCCGTTGTTTTAAGTTTGATATTTATTTTGTCGCTTTACTTCATTATTTTCATAACTTGATATTTCCTCCCCTCAGCATGTTTCCCCCTTCTTTTTGTATTAAGCTGCTTAATTCTTGTTATGATAATTGTTTTTCGTGTATGATTAAACTGCACAGGTTTATATAGTTTTTGTGTCCTAGCCTCGTCACTACTTCGCCGAGGTTAGGCTCGACACTTACCAGTATATTGGGGTTGGTTGTACAGATGCTACACTCTGCACTTTTTGTGCAGATACCGGTACTGGACCCTTCAGACCATAGATCGAGGTTGCTGCCTTCAGTCCAATGGACACCCGAGGTAGTCCTGCGTCCGCAGGCCTTGGCGTCCCCTTCTATCCTGTTTTCTGTTCTCATTTACTTCTGAGACATATGTGTTGACACCCAATTTTTCCTCATATTTTTAAACTTGCATATATACCTTCAAAATCAGTTTTTTTTATAACAATTGGTATTTTTCTATAATTTGCTCCCATTTTTATTAATTTATTCTAATTTATCCAGTATTTTCATCTCCAATAATTAATTATAAATTGCATTACAAATGATTTCAAAAATATTTTGTGGTTTAATTTTAGGTCATATTAAGGCCAAATTATTTCATAATTAGCCGAATTGGCACCATTTGGCTATAATTGCAATGATTTTGCAATTATAGCCTAATTACATATTTTATGCTATTTTTACTCAATAATTAGTCATTTTATATTTTAATACTGGTTAATCATCTTAATTTAGTATATTTAGCATCAATTTCATTTTTTATAATTATTAGCCATTTTTATAAATTATTTATCTATTTTTAATGGGTATTTAACATTTAGCCACTTTTAATTTTAATTTTAGCCTAATTGAAACCAAATCCCTAACGCAATTAACTACCCAGCCCAATCCCTTTTTGATCTGAGTCGTTGATTAATTCAAATCAACGACCCAGATTAAAACTTACCATATCAATGCCTAACAGACTACCCCCCTCTCATTTCCCCGTCTCACTTCTCACCGGTCTCTCTGAATCCTCTCAACTCTCTCTAGAACCTTCGTCCCCTGAGCTCTGTCCCTCCCTCTCCAACCACCTCCTCAATAGAAACTATGGAGTTTTCACCTCTCCTCGACCTTATGGCTCCATCTTTCACACTTGTGTCACCGGTGGAGGCTCTCAAGTGACCCTGAGGCGGCTCACTCCCATCTACGATCTCATGCCATGTTTTCCGGCCTCCTATGGCCGTTCGAGTAAGATCCTTGCATTCTCCGGCCAAACGCCGGTAATATTTAAGTCTTATTCTCCTTCTTGGGTTTTCCCTGGAAACCCTAGCTTTAAATCGTCCGATCTTTTTAGATCTGTGACGGAACTATGTCTCGTTAATGTTTTCACATGTTTTCCTCAAAAAGCTCTTTGTTTTTCAAACGATTTCCTCACTTTGAAGTTAGGGTTTCTTGACCCCTTTCAAAAATGGTTCTTCTTCTGATTCTTAGTGATTTCTACTGTGTTTGAACGATTCTCTTATGCTTTTCTTGTTATATGTGTTATTATGCTAAAAAGCTCTAATTTTCTAGGCTGCCTTTGACTGTATGTTCATGCGTGTTTGTGTCTATGTAATATTTGTGATTCTCGCTTTAACTTGTTGTTAAAGTTTCGATCTTCTATTGTTTCTCCAAATGCTTGCTTAGGGTTTCTATGATTTTGTTCAATACATGTTGTTTAACGTTTAATAGGTATGACTATTTGCCTTATTGATTGTTCACACAATAATTTATACTGATTTTGTGTAATCTCCTTAGACCTGTGATATCTTCCCTGAATCTGTGACTTTGTGTATTTTTCTTGTAATTCTGTACTGATTTTCGAATTTTTTCCTTGTTTGTGTGATACTTTCCTTAGTTAGTATTGAGCCCCTGTGATTTTCAATCCCATTTGTGATTCTTGTGACTAATTTTCAGAACTAAATTGTACTATACCTTATTTATGTGCACGAATATGCTGTTGATTGTTTGACATATACTTTCCCTAATTATGTGTTATGTACCTAGACTTAATTGCTTGCTATATACTTTACTACTCCTGTTATGGTAAATGGTCAGTTTTACAGTTGATTCTTTTCCTTATTTAACTCTAATTGTGCCGTTTGAACTATGATTTCATAATCAAAGGGAGTCCAGGTCTTTGATTGATTCTGATTGAACATTATTTCTATAACTATGTTAAACTATTACTCCTTACCTTATTTTCACTACTCGTTTTCAAAACTATAAATACTCTACTCTCTCTTTAGCATAAGACACCAACACATACACGAACATAGACTGTTCTAAGCTCTCTCCTACACACACATACATACTCTCTTGCTTCTCTTGCTGCTTACTTGCCACTCAGTCGGCTGAAAGCCAAGACTGAGTGACTTTACTGCTCTATTTGCTCTACTGCTCTACTGTTCTATTGCTCTATACACTGCTGCTCTACTTCTTTTCACTCTACTGCTCTCCATTTTGCACTCACTCTTTCATTCAACTGGTATGTTTTCATTTTAAGTTTACAACATCCAAAACAATATGTTTCTATTTGTATTGCATTTCCTTTTATTTCTCCTATGCTTCTACTTATGGTTCTGCTGTTTACCTTGCAATTAGCATGTCTATTCTGTCTATGTGATTTCCCCTTTTCCTTCCAAGTTCAGTATGTCTATTTCTCTCTCTCTCTTACACGTTTTCCACTACAATTCTGCCTTCCTAACACTATGAGCATGTACTCATGACCTCTAGTTACTATGTAATCCTGAACCCTTCCCTGAACCTAATGTGTAACCCTGTTTAGCACCCTTCAATCTAATGCTGTTGAGCTCCTGGCATGAACACTTTGTGATAGACTATTGCTGTGACTATTTAAGTTCTGTGATATTTTTTTCTGGTGTTAACCTGTGTACAACTATGCTTTCACATAGGAACTACTTGTCCCCAATTCCCCTTTCCATGTTTGTGTTTGTTTCCGGAACTGTGTGTGTTGTTCTGGTTCTGAGATTGTTCTACTCCTTGTCTTTCCAAACTGTTTTCACTAAGAGTAAAACTCTTATGTTGTTCTTTCAGAAAAGAAATAAAAAAAAATTGACTTCTGACTAATCATTTTCAAACTGTTTTCAAATCAACTCTTTCAAAACTATGTCAAGCACTCTCACATATATCCACACTGCACTTACTCAAGTTTGGTTATGAATCTGGGTGTGAGCACTGCCCGGGATCCCTTGAGATCCTTAGGGAACTTTGACACACCTGGATCATGTGAAAGGTTGTGAACCAATGGCATTTTGAGACATCCTGGAGATTCTGGGCCTATCAGTAGGCTCCCTATAGTATAACTTCTTCTTTTCTTATTTCAGTTATGTAATTTGTGCCAATGGTTTGTAATAATATTGTAAAAACTCTTTGGGAATGGATAGTGAAAAGGGATGGGTACTATGCATGCTAAAAGGGTAGAAATCATGCTCTAGGCTTTATTTTCTATCTGTGCAGTAGAAATCCGGTGTAGGACTCATATACTTAATACATGCATTAGAAATCATGCCATCTTAGGACCCATGTCTACTATTGTTTTTCAGCATATGCATCTCTCTATCACTTAGAAAATTCCGTGTTGAAATGTGTTAATAACTAGTACGTTACACGCTGCCATGTACACTTAGAAATCATGCTTTAGGATAAAAACAATGCTAATAAACAGGCCGTTCCATCTCTTCTGCATATTCTGAAAACATGTTCAAGTATTGCAACACTTATGCATTTAGAAAAATTCTGCTTAGGTCCTGCATATATGTCACTTTGCATTTTTTCGTGCATTAGATATCCTGCCTTTAGGATTGCATCCACATCCACTTAGGCATCTCTAGTTAATCATGGATAAAACAGATTCATTTAGTACATATGTTTGAAAACCAATTTCCATAAAAATCCTTTGAACAAGTATATTTTCCAATGTTTCTTAGTAAAACTCCCCAAAAATATCAGTATGAAAGATGAAATGAATCATAATCAAAAGCTCAGCAAAATATCATTTTAAACCGCCCCTCAGGAAAAATCATCACTCATAATCAACCCCTCACCACCTCACCATCACTCAATAATAGTCACTCAGCACCTCACTCAGTATCAGCCCCTTGGGCAACATCACTGTCACTCATGCCTCCCAATCACTCATCACTCGGCACTCGACACTCAGCACTCGCACTCAGTAGGTACCTGCGCTCACTGGGGGTGTGTACAGACTCCGAAGGGGCTCTTACAGCCCAAGCGCTATAAACAAGCCAATTCATGGCATCAATCACTCAGGCACTCGGCCTCTCTCATATCATAAACATCCTCACAATATTGGCCCTCGGCCTCACTCATATCATAAACATCCTCACAATATTGTCCCTCAGCCTCACTCAGTCAGACACTCTCAACATGCCACTCAGGACATAAATAAACGGGGTTCTCGACCCAAAACAATACTTCGTTTTAGGAAATAATATTATCATCAAATATGAGTGTCAACAATTTCACAAGAAGGAATGAGTGTAAGATCATAATTATTATGTGAGGAATATCAGAAAATAGCCCCCAAGGGGTTAAAACAGATCGGCACTAGGACCCAAACATGGCTTACAGCCCAAATATGTCAGAGCATAGTAATACTATAAAACATATGCTTTAAAAGCAGTTTCGCAACTCAATAGTTTCCTAAAAAGGAACATATTTCCAAATTTCCAATTCGTGCACGCCCCACACTCGTCATCCAGTGTATGCGCCACTCCGATACCGTGAAAGGATGTAAAGTCCGGGGTTTCATACCCTCAGGACAGGATTTAAAGACATTACTTACCTCAAACTAGCCCGAAAAGCTATTCTGTAATACTCTTGCCCCTCGAATCGGCTCCCGAATGCTCCGAATCTATCAAAATCAGATTTATCACATCAAGATATGCTAGGGGGATGAAACCCAATAGAAAAATATCAACTTTAAACACAATTCCCGAAATTAGCCAAAACCCGACCCCCGGGCGCACGTCTCGGAACTCGACAAACTTTATACCAAAACGATCCTCATCATCTCACGAGTCCGTACATATAAAGAACTCTGAAATCGGAGACTAAATGACCCCTCAAATCACCCCTAAAAGGTCTCATAATCTCAAGCCCTAGTTTCCCCTTTTTCCACTGATTTTTCCTAATTAAAGACGGTTAATTTGGTCCTTAATCACATATAATCGAGTTAATAAGTCCAAAAATCTTACCTCAATGATGCACACACATTTTCCTCTTCAAAAACCCTCAAAAAGCTCGGAACCCACACAACAATTGTGAAAATAGGGCAAAAAATCGTTAAGTCCCCTTTTTATACTTTTCTGCCCAGGCTTTTCGCACCTGCGTCCTTTTCTCGCATATGCGGTCCGCACCTGCGTAAATTCATTAACCCGTCAATCTCGCACCTGCGGCCCAGGTGTCTCACCTGCGGCCCGCATATGCGGCTAATTTTCCGCTTCTGCGGTTCTTCCTCCAAGGATCAGAAACCCACACCTGCGACCTCTTGGACGCTCCTGCGGCTCGCACCTGCGTTCAAACATCCGCAGGTGCAAAAATCACAGTAGCAGCACACCAGCAGTCGTTGCTGCAATTTTCCAACTTCAAAACTTTCCGTTAACCATCCGAAATCAATCCCGAGCCCCTCGGGACCCCAACCAAACATACCAATACATCATATATGATAATTCAAACTTAGTTTCACTCTCGGAACACCCAAAATAACATCAAAACACCAAAATTACATCAAATTCAAGCCTATGAACTTTTAAATTTCTAAATTCCACCAACGATGCTGAAACCAACCAAAACACATCCGATTGACCTGCAATTTTGCACACATATCCAAAATGACATTACAAACCTGATCCAACTGTCGGAATTCTATTCCGACCCTGATAGCCTATTTTCCACTGCCGATCGGAAATCACCAAAAACTAACTTTCGCTCATTCAAGCCTAATTCTACACTGGACATCACAAAAATATTCCGAACACACTCCTAAGTCCAAATCACCTAACGAAACTATCCGAGCCATAAAATCCACATTCCGAGATCGTTTACCAATAAGTCAACTCCCAGTTGACTTTTACAACTATAAAGTTATTTTTAGAGACTAAGTGTCTCAATTCTCACTACAACCATTCTGAACCCGAGCCAACCGACTCTAACATCTCATAAACAGTATAATCAATGTATGGCAAGACAAAATAGTAAATATAATGCAGATTCTACAGAACGACCAACCGGGTCGTTACACCTTAGTATTTTGCCTTTGAACCTAAGGGTCTGCTTGGAACCTCCCTCATAGGATAGAAATCCTAAACTCCTTCAAGATTATAGGAAGGGATGTGCAACAACACGCAATAGAGGTCGTATACCAACACTCTCTCTAATTACTTTTACTGGGTGGAAAAGGGTAGATATGGATATGATGACCGGTGCGCTAATACCACGTGTAGCCCCTCTTTGAGGAGTGACATACCGGGTATTGCATTGATGCGATCCATATTACAAACAACCTAGGATACCCCTTCCTCCATATGTATGTTTAGAATAGAATTGTTTCAAAACCTTACTTCACTATCAAATATTTTAAAACTTAATAACACATGTGTGCTTAGACTGCAAATCTTTAAAAAAATATTTTTAATTGCCTATTTTCTACTTGTACAAATTAACAAAAGTTGTTTGGCCGAGAACCGCAGTTGTGGATTCTGAGGGGTGCCTAACACCTTTCCCTTAGGATAATTTCAAGCCCTTACCCTATCTCTGGTTATCAAACTTGTTTGTAAATGAACCCCCAAATAGGTGCCCTAACGCACCTTAAACTCGTTAGGTGGCGACTCTTCAAAACTCGCAAATCCCTTCCCACAAGGAAACGAGTTGTCCCAACAATGTCAAAACCCTTGACCGACCCACAAAGGAGTTGGAAAAAGGGGGCGCGACAACATGACGACTCTACTGGGGATTTTAGGCTTTTACCATTTTCAAACTTCTTTGTCAATTTTGTACCTCTCCCTTTTCCTTTATGTGTAATTACTTGTCTATTTCTTTCAAGCATTTAATTTTCTTCAGAAGCAAACTGACATGTTTTCTTGTTTCCTTCCTTTGTAACCTCTTTTAAATTATAACTGTTGTACTTACTTTTTTAACAACGTGCAAATACATGACTACATGTTTTACTGCTTATTGCATAATCATGATTCAACATCATACTCCACTCGTGCCAAAACAAATCCTATAGCAACGCTTGATGAGTGGTTGCGCCCTTCCTATTTTATCACCCCTATATTCGGAAAGGCTTATTTTCGGTAAAACTAGTCGATCAGCGGTGCAGTCGACGGTTCCGTGCCTTTCCCCCTTAAGTTGTCCGCTCAAGGGTACCAATCTATTACCCCATAGAAACCTTACTCCATTATATTGTTGCATGCATCATGGTCAAACCTAGCCAGACTAACGTTTTGTCCGCACAACAGCCTTTAAGATAGACTTGTCCAAAGTCCATCGGGGTTCCATAAATCCCAACGGAGATCATCACACTCTGTGAATTTATTTGGAGAACTAAATGCTTACATGATAATCATTGATGTTAAATAGTCGAGTCTGGTGGGGGTCGGGGTCTAATCCTGTTTGCCTTGCAGAAATTTGAGGCATGAAGTCCCTAGATTCGCCATGGTCACCAACGTCCACCCAAAACTTCTGAATTGGTGGGATGACCTGCATTCTAGTGACAAAACACTCATCAAGAAATATCTGGGTAATCTGCCGTCCCTCCTGGACATCCATCCTAACAACGTGATGATAGAGGCTACCACCTTATTCTGGGATTGTGAAAGGGCTCTCTTCCATTTTGGGGACATCGAAATGAAACCGTTGCTAGAAGAAATAGGAGGACTGGCCGGTTTAATTTGGGAGACTCCTGGTTTGCTGATGCCTGAAAACCGCACAGGCAAAGGTTTCCTGAAAATGATGGGTTTAAAGAAGAACACAGAGTTAGGGTGTCTAAAAGAGTCATACATCCCTTTCGACTATTTGTATGAAGGATACAATGACAATAAATCATACCGTACCTTCCATGATGAATTCGCTATCACATCCTTGGGACACATACCGTAGGGTGTTCATCTTCATTGTTTACTTCCTGGGGTTGATAGTATTTATGACAAAGAAAGAGAGAATCCATACTAGGTTAGCTATGGTAACAAAGACCCTAATGGAGGGAATTGGTGGGCAAACTTTCAGTATCGTCCCTATGATCATTTCAGACATGTATCGAGCCTTAGAACAATGCAAAAGAGGAGCAAAGCACTTCGAGGGCTACAACTTATTACTTCAACTCTGGTTTTTAGTACATCTTCAAAAGGGCCAGTACCGGCAACACTTTCCACGAAGGGCGTGGAATGACCACATCACTTTCCATAACCCAAAGCGAATGACTTATATCCCTGACAGGTTTGCTCAGCCTGTGAATGCCAAAGAGTGGGTTGAGTTCTTCGATAATCTGACTGAAGAGCAAGTTCAATGGATGTTCGAGGGGTTTCCAACAGAAGAGTTCATCGTCCGGTCCAGAGATGCACCATTCTTGATACTGATTGGTCTGAGAGGAACATATCCTTACGTCCCTCTCCGGGTTATGAGACAAGCAGGTAGAAAGCAAGTTATACCATGGGTCGATAAGATGAGCCATTTCCGAGCTAACTTCCAAAATAATGATAGTCCTCACAAGTGCCAAGCCCAACACATGTGGCACTGCAAGGTCATAATGGAGAAAGACATAATTAAACTAGACCGATACCACGCAGGTTGTACACCTTTCTATTCAGGTTGGTTAGAAGACAATTGGGATGGTCTAGGCAAGCTGGGGTTCGTCCGAGGACACAGTATCATAGATGAAAAGGCTGAGGCACAGGTCAAGTACAATCAACTACGTTAAAGGATCCGTGAATGCGAGAACGAGCACCGCGAGATACACGAGTCCAACAAGAAGTTGATTGAGGAATGGAAATACATGGCCATCAGTACCAATAAAAAGCTGGAATATTTGGAACAAGGCATAGTCGAGTTGGAGGGTAAGTTCATCAAGAGGGTTGAGGATTGTCAAAAGGCTGAGGGAAACGAAGGTGGACATGTAG
Source organism: Nicotiana undulata (assembly GCA_005239495.1). Lineage (NCBI taxonomy): Eukaryota > Viridiplantae > Streptophyta > Magnoliopsida > Solanales > Solanaceae > Nicotiana > Nicotiana undulata. The sequence continues at coordinate 22,048 of MDKH01206776.1, forward strand.
CCAGAGCATATCTACTACTAGGACTTCGCTAGCTGGAGAATCTGTTCGACGGATCAAGGATGTCGAATCTGGGGAAGGTCCTTCTGGGACCAAGTAGATAGGATTTCCTTTTCCGCTTTATCGATGTAATAAGGCCCATGGCCATTAGTGATTTTAACTTTCGCTTATTTAGTGTCATTTTGGATTTGTATATTTTTTACATTAATGAAATGAGGCATTTTTAGCACTTTAAGTTCTCCAAATTAATTTGTCTCTAGACCTACCTCGGGCACAACGAGGCCCCCAAATTAGGACACGCTTTATATTCTCGCACTATGTGTTTAAATAGTTTTCATAATCCTCACCGACTTGGTTAACTTTTGTTTTTGTTTTGTTTTTATTATTATTCCCCTCCCCAAAGGTTGGTTCGTGCACTCTGGCATCATCATCCTACCTCACAAGATCCAGGGGCCCTCCACCCTCTCCTCCTCCTAGTCCTCCCAAAGGCAAAAACAAAGGCAAGAAGAAAATGGAAGATTCAGGAAACATCATGAAAGAAAACACAGTTGAACGGGTAGAGGCCACTGACGGCCAGGGTATTCGGGTCCAGAATGAGACTATGTCGCAGCTAGAACAAAAATTGTTGAAATTCCAAGAAGAGCTTGATCAAGTTCGAAATCTGGCAAACCTATCATTCACCCTCAACGTCCCAGACATCACCCAAAATCCTATACCTCCTCAAAACACCCCGAAGCAGCAAAATCATCCCATAACTCATCATCACACCACTCCACCAAAGAATCAAACCCTTCCAACGCAATGCAATACCTGCCATACGCCAAAGAACACTTCACTACTTATCCCGGAACTTCAGAACTCCACAAATGACCACCTCTACACCCATGCACCAGGCCATCACAACAACCCTATCTATGTGGAAACCATACAACACTCCACCCAACCTATCTCATACACACCCGAGTCTGGAGAAAAGGATTTGCTCATCAAGAACTTGGTTAAGGAACTTAAGAAGCTGACCAGCCGGGTTCAGGGCATTGAAGGAAGCAAATGAGTCGAGGGGCTTAACTATGAGGTCTCATATAACCCGATGTCGAACTTCCCGAGGGGTACAAACCTCCTAAGTTCGAAATGTTTGATGGTACAGGTGATCCGAGGGTCCATCTGAGGACCTACTGTGACAAGCTGGTTGTAGTGGGGAAAGATGAGAGGACCCGCATGAAGCTGTTCATGAGGAGCTTGAAAGGAGACGCCCTGTCTTGGTACATCAGCCAAGACCCTAGGAAATGGTCGAATTGGGTAAGCATGGCGTCTGACTTCATGGACAGGTTCAGATTTAATACAGAGAATGCACCGGATGTGTTCTACATCCAGAATCTGAAGAAGAAACCTACGGAGACTTTCCGTGAGTATGCTACTCGTTGGAGATCTGAGGCTGCTAAGGTCAGGCCCGCCTTAGACGAAGAACAGATGAATAAGTTCTTTGTCCGAGCTCAAGGCCCACAATACTATGAGCGGTTGATGGTGATTGAGAACCACAAGTTCTCTGATATTATCAAATTGGGTGAAAGGATTGGAGAAGGAATCAAAAGCGGTATGGTCACTAACTTTGAGGCTTTGCAAGCTACGAACAAGGCCCTACAGTCTGGTGGTGTGTCCAAGAAAAGGGATGTGGGATCCGTGATGGTTTCACAGAGAACCAAATCCCCACTAAAATACCAAACTTACCAAATACCTCCACTTACATATCAGCCAACCCAAAACTACCAAGCACCTTCATCCTCATACCAAGAACCACCACAAATATATCAATCATCTCCACCACCTACATATCCACCTGCTTCACCAAGATATTCACAGCCTACTCCTGTGTACCACACCTACAACTCTCAACCATCCCACTATCAATCACCCCCCTGCACGCCAAAACTTCCCTATACCTCGACCTAATTTTGACCGAAGACTTCCTAAACAATACACTGCCAACGCCGAACCTATCGACCAGTTGTATGAGAAACTAAAGGATGCCGGTTATGTTAACCTCATCCCTGCTGTAACCCCTGAGAATCCTTCTTAGTGGGTTAATCCAAACAAGTCATGTGCATACCACTCCGGCATGAAGGGGCACACCATCGATGGATGCCGCTCTTTGAAGGATAAAATACAGTCCTTGATTGAAAACAAGATCATTGTGGCAAAGAAATCCGCTCCCAACGTCCGCAGCAATCCACTCCCAGACAATAAGGGTGGAGGCATCCACATGATTGAAGTAGAAGAAGATTGGGACCCCGAGGGGTCGATTGGGTTGATGATAGAAGGTGATGACCCAAAGAAGCCAGCGGTTACTCTCAACCCAATCATAGTCCAGATTCAGCCGTCTGAGGATTCTGAGGTAATTGCATCAGTTCCTTTGAGTTTGAAGTAGCACCACCCGAAAAGGCACCGACACCAATTGAGGTCGAAGTCATGCCGCCGGCAAATACGCCCGCACCATTTGACGTTGCAGTTGTTCCACCTAAGGCACATGTTCCATTTGAAGTGAGGGTAGATGCACCAATTACGGTGGCGATATCAACCACGCCACCCTTCTATACAAATGTTGTACCATGGGATTATGTGGCTGAGGCAAGAAGGAAGGGAAAAGTCAAGATTGAAGAAGCTACCGCAGCACAGGGTATGACAAGGACTGGTAGGTCTATACGCCTAAGCATTTGGCTGAATCAAGCAAACAGGCTTCCAACAGGCCACCCATTATCGAGATAGGTCCAAACGACCTTTGAGGAAGGTACAGGCCAATGAGTATTCTGTCATTGACCAGTTGAACAAGACCCCAACTCAGATATCCATTCTTTCCTTGCTGCAAAATTCAAAGGCACACAGAAATGCTTTGTTGAAAGTGCTGAATGAAGCGTATGTGCCAAATAATATCGCTAGTGGGGAAATGACCAATATGGTAGGCCAAGTGTTGGAGATCCATAAGATCACCTTTCACGAGGATGAGCTGCCGCCTGAAGGGTTGGGTCATAACAAAGCCCTGCACATCACTGTGCAATGTGAAGACTATTTCATCACCAGAATTCTTATCGACGGGGGATCCAGTCTCAATATCTGCCCCTTGATAATGCTTAAGAAATTGGGCAAAGGTCTGCACGAGATAAGAGAGGGAGAAATAAATGTGAAAGCTTTTGACGGTTCTCAGAAGTCCACTATTGGTGACATTAGCATGTGCTTGCAAATGGGGCCAACATGGTTCGAAGTTGACTTTCAAGTAATAGATGTATCAACATCTTACGACTTTCTATTAGGACGACCATGGATACATGCTTCTGGGGCCGTAGCATCAACGCTGCATCAGGCAGTGAAGTTTTAATGGAATCACCAAGAAGTAATCATTCATGGCGATGGGAGCAATCCTATTTCGAACCGCCAGACTATTCCAGTAGTTGAAGGAAGAAGGAAGCTAGGTGGAGACACCTACCACCACATTGAACGGGTCAATGCGATAGACAAAGACAAATGGTGGGATAGCAAGATCGCGAGCATGATGAACTGGAGAGGGTATGAGCCAGGTAAAGGGCTCGGCAAGAACCTCCAAGGAATCTCCAAACCTATAAAGATCAAGGTCCATGGCACCACATTCGGTCTGGGATACGAATATACCTAGGAAGAATTCAATAGCTGGTCTCCATCATGGAGTGGCCCCTATTACCCACTGGAGCAGCTGATACCGCATCTAGAGTAGACCTTCCATCAGGATGGCATTATCTATGGGTCAGAGGAAGAAGAGACACTGGTGGCATTGAGGAACTTGTTTCTGGAAGACGATGACATGGATTGTTGTGTCGTTCTTGAGGAGGAGGGGGAGAAAAGCCCTTCCATACAGGCCATCAGCAAAGGAGCATATCTCAAGAACTGGACCATCAAAACAGCCAGATCCCGACGAGCCTTTGGGTAGCAGGGCTAAACAAGCACTATTCATTGTCTTTCATTAAATGATTTCCCTTTTCGCATTTTTCATTTCTGCAATAAAAGCTTCAATGTTCAAAACATTTATTCAATTTATCAAAAGTACTTTAAGTTTTTATGAATCAATATTTATTACTATTGTTTTTCTCTCATTACTTTATCTATACAACATTACTATTACTTGTATTGATGAACCAATGACTGTGACATGCAACGAGACAATGCAACAAACAGACATTGATTCAGAAGAGGATGATATACCTGACGATATTGTCAAAGAAGTTGAGAATTTTGAGAACAGACCTAAGTCCAACCTGGACGAGACCGAAGTTTTCAACTTGGGAGATTCAGATAATGTCAAGAAAACTCGCATCAACATTCATTTGTCAGCGTCAGAGAAGAAAGAATACACAGAATTTCTAAATGAGTATGAGGACATATTCGCATGGTCATACGATAACATGAAGGGTATGAGTACATCCATTGTTGCTCACAAATTACCAACTAATCTAATGTGTCCGCCGGTCAAGCAAAAGCTCAGAATATTCACACCTGACATGAGTTTGAAAATCAAGGAGGAAGTCACCAAGAAGATCAACGCTAAGGTACTCAGGGTTGTGGAGTATCCAACATGGTTAGATAATATCGTGCCAGTGCCAAAGAAGGATGGGAAGGTCAAAGTCTGTGTCGACTACCGTGATCTCAACCGGTCCAGTCCGAAAGACGACTTCCCTGTGCCAAACATACACATCCTGATTGATAGTTGCGCCGAGCATGAGCTACAGTCATTCGTGGATTGCTTCACTGGTTACCATCAAATCTAGATGAATCAGGAAGACGCTGAGAAAATGGCTTTCATTATGCCGTGGGGAGTTTACTGCTATAAGATAATGCCTTTTGGCCTGAAGAACGCTGAGGCCACCTATATGAGGGCTATGACCACTATCTTCCATGATATGATACACAAGGAGATTGAGGTATATGTGGATGATGTTATTATCAAGTCCAAGAAAGCTACCGACCAAATAGAAGATCTAAGGAAGTTCTTCAATAGGTTGCAGATATACAATCTGAAACTGAACCCAGCGAAGTGTGCATTCAGGGTTCCTGCTGGGAAATTGCTTGGGTTCATTGTCAGCCGTCGAGGGATAGAATTGGATCCATCAAAAGTCAAAGCCATCCAAGAGTTACCACCTACAAAGAACAAGAAAGATGTGATGAGTTTGCTGGAGCGCCTTGACTACATCGGCCAGTTCATAGCATAGTCTACAATCATATGTGATCCAATATTCAAGATGCTGAAAAAGCACGCCGCAACCAAATGGACCGACGATTGCCAAAAGGCCTTCGACAGAATTAAGGAGTACTTGTAGACACCGCCAGTCCTAGTACCACCTAAGCCAGGTAGAGCTTTGATACTCTATCTTGCAGTATTGGACGGAGCTTTCAGCTGAGTTCTGGGGCAGCACGACGAAACAGGGAGAAAAGAGCAGGCCATTTATTATCTAAGTAAGAAGTTCACTCCATATGAGGCTCGGTACTCTCTATTGGAACGTACCTATTGTGCTCTAACTTGGGTAGCCCAAAAGCTGAGGAATTACTTCTGTGCCTATACTACATATCTCATATCAAGGATTGATCCCTTGAAGTACATCTTTCAGAAACCCATGCCCACTGGCAAGCTGGCAAAGTGGCAAATCCTGCTGAGTGAGTTCGAAATTATCTATGTGACTCAAAAAGCAGTCACGGGACACGCACTCGCCGAGAACCCTATAGACGGAGAATACGAACCCCTGAAAATGTATTTTCCCGATAAAGAGGTATCATTCATAGAAGAGGACATTGCAGAATCCTATGAAGGTTGAAGAATGTTCTTTAATGGAGCGGAGTATTTCAAGGGAGTCGGCATTGGATCTGTCCTGATATCAGAAACTGGTCAATACTATCCGGTATCTGCTAAACTCATATTCCTCTACACCAACAATATAGCAGAGTATGAAGCCTGCATCTTAGGACTCAACATGGCCATTGACATGAACGTCCAAGAGTTGTTAGTGATTGGTGACTCAGACTTTCTCATACATCAGGTACAAGGAGAGCGGGAAACCAAGAATTCCAAGATAATGCCGTATCTGCACCACGTGGTGGAATTGAGAAAGAGGTTTACAAAGACGGAATTTTGGCACGTCCCAGGATCTGAAATGAGTTCGCCAATGCATCGGACACTCTGTCATCTATGATACAACATCTAGATAAGAATTTCATTGATCCTATTCCAGCGAAGATCCATAGCCAGCCAGCCTACTGTGCCCATGTTGAAGAAAAAGCAGATGGAAAGCCTTGGTTTCATGATATCCAGGAATACTTGGCAAAAGAAGAATACCCTGAGCTTGCAAATCATACTCATAAACGCACACTTCAGAGATTGTCCAACAACTTCTTTCACAGCGGAGGAATCCTGTACAGGAGAACTCCCGATTTGGGATTACTAAGATGCGTCAACGCAAAGGAAGCATCTAAGCTATTAGAAGAGATACATGCTAGGACCTGTGGTCCACATATGAATGGCTTTGTCTTGGCTAAGAAGATACTCAGGGCCGGTTATTTTTGGATGACTATGGAAACGGACTGCATCCAGTATGTCCGAAAATGCTACCGATGTCAGGTGCATGCAAACATGATAAAGGTACCTCCAAATGAGCTCAATGCAACAAGCTCACCATGGCCGTTCGCCGCCTGGGGAATGGACGTCATTGGACCAATCGAGCCTACCACTTCCAACAGACACATGTTCATCTTGGTAGCAATTTATTACTTCACTAAATGGTTTGAAGCAACATCCTACAAAGCAGTGACTAAGAAAGTCGTGGACGACTTTGTCCGCGACCACATTGTTTGTCGGTTCGGAGTTCCGGATTCAATCATCACTGATAATGGTTCCAATCTCAACAGTGACTTGATGAAAGCTATGTGCGAAAATTTCAAGATAAAACAAAAGAATTCCACATCCTACCGACATCATATGAATGGAGCTGTAGAAGATGCCAACAAGAATATCAAGAAGATATTGAGGAAAATGATAGAAAAGCACAAGCAATGGCATGAAAAGTTATCATTTTCTCTACTGGGATACCGTTCCAAATTCTACACGTCAACTGGGGCGACCCCTTACATGTTGGTTTATGGTACAGAAGCTTCCATTCCTGCCGAAGATGAAATTCCTTCCTTAAGAATCATACAAGAAGCCGAGCTCAGCGACGCATAGTCGGTGAAGAGCCGCCATGAGCAATTGGCCCTCATAGATGGAAAGAGAATGAATGCAGTATGTCATGGTCAACTTTATTAGAATATAATGACACGAGCCTTCAACAAATAAGTCAAGCCTAGACAGTTCACACTGGGGAAACTGGTGTTAAAGAAGATCTTTCCACATCAAGATGAAGCCAAAGGGAAATTCTCTGCCAACTGGAAAGGTCCATACATGGTTCACCGAGTATTGACAGGATGAACACTTATACTTGCAGAAGTGGACGGAGAAGTCTGTCCAAAGCCAATCAATTCAGATGCAGTCAAACGCTACTATGTGTAATCATTATGCTTTCTCAATGATGTATTGAACTACGCCTGACCTGATTTCCGTTTAAGAGGGGATATGTAGGCAGCCCTATGGGTTCAGTCACAATTCAATAAAGTTTCATTTTTCCTGGCAATTGGAGCTGGGGCAGAATTTTGAGGAGGACCCTCAAAATTCCGAAGTAAGTTCATCCAATCACCGTATGCGCAACAGTCAGAAGCGTCAACCTATCAAACTGGGGCAGAATTTTGAGAAGGACCCTCAAAATTCTTTAGCAGGAGAGGTTGCAATATCTCGAGCCGTGTCACGGTCGTCGGTTCATCTGAAACTATTTTAAATCATATATTTATACTATACTCTTTACAAAATCATGCATGCTTACTCTTGAAAATAGCTTTGTTTAGCAAACGCTACCCCAATGATACGAACAGGATCATCAGATCAAGCAATACAAGTCAAGCAAGGCTAGCGGGGATACGAAGCAACCTTTCCCGTTTACAGAACTCACAATTTTTCTTTGGATGCATGCACAAAGATTGCAAAAGCCTCAAAACACACCATTCGCTCGAAGGACAGACATGATTCAAATATACGATTCTCAAAAAACCGTCGCACTCGCCGACATTTATTATCGGCACAAAAAAATGATGCTCGATAATCACAACGCGCACAACGGTCACAATACCGCAATTTATTACCAGCTAAGAAACTTTACTGTCATTTGTTATTTAATTCCTGCATAAGGCTACCTTTCTGCCTTCCGAGACTAAGCATTGTCTCCATTTGCATCTGCATAAGGCTACATTTCTGCCTTCCGAGGCTAAGCTCTGTCTCCATCTGCATTTTTGCATAAGGCTACCTTTCTGCCTTCCATCTGCATTTTTGCATAAGGCTACATTTCTGCCTTCCGAGACTAAGCATTGTCTCCATTTGCATCTGCATAAGGCTACCATTCTGCCTTTCATATGCATAAGGCTACCTTTCTGCCTTCTGAGACTAAGCTCTGTCTCCATTTTCATGAGGTTAAGCTCTACCTCCATATGCATAAGGCTACCTTTCTACCTTCCGAGATTAAGCTTTGTCTCTATTTGCATGAGGTTAATTTCTACCTCCATTTGCATAAGGTTATCTTTCTGCCTTCCATCTGCATAAGGCTACCATTCTGTCTTCCAAGTCTAAGCTCTGCCTCCAATTTATCTTTTTCATCGAGACTAAGCGCTGTCTCAAGCACTATCTACTTCGCTTTTCTTTCAGGCTAAGCTTTGCCCCTCAATTCGCAAGACTAAGCTCTGTCTTTTCAGCATCATACTACTGCATTTCTCATAGGCTGAAATACCGCCAACCTGTCCAAAGGCGTCATCGTTCGGAGGCACCATCCTCATAGCCCGAGAACACCATGTCATGGCCTAAGGATCTCTCGTAATTTTTCATATTATTATTCAAAGGCGTTATCGTTCGTAGGCACCATCTTCATAGACCGAGGACATCATTCCATGGCCTGCGAATCCTGCATCAGACAATTCATGGCCCAAGACATCATGGTCTGAGGACGTCATCCTTAACCGTCCAAAGGCAGCATTCATGGTATGACGGGAATTTGCATCATGTTTAAATTTGCGCACAATATATTCTTGTATTTCTTATTTGCAGGTAATTCGGCGAGCAACAACTACCCTATCAGGAGCGGTCCCGCTCCAGTTCTCCTAGCCATTCCCGTTAACCGTTTACTCATCCAGCCCTAAATGTTGCTTCCGTTCTTGGAAAAACTCATTCGGTATACTTCGCCGATGGATCCTGAACTACATGCGGCCTGATTCCTTTAAAACCAGGGATATGTAGGCAGCTCAGAAACCAGGGTGCGGCCTAAATCCCTTCAAAACCATTTTGCTCTGTCAAAATTGGCCATCATATCTTTACCCGACAACTCTTTCATCCTTCCCGGATAAAGAGGGGCAGTTGTTGATATTCAATTTTTCCTCAAATTATTTTTAAACTTGCATATATACCTTCAAAATCAATTTTATAACAATTGGTATTTTTCTATAATTTTCTCACATTTTTATTAATTTATTCTAATTTATCCGGTATTTTCATCTCCAATAATTAATTATAAATTACATTACAAATAATTTTAGAAACATTTCCTGATTTAATATTAGGTCCTATTAAGGCCAAATTATTTCACAATTAGCCGAATTGGCACCATTTGGCTATAATGCAATGACTTTGCAATTATAGCCTAATTACATATTTTATGTTATTTTTACTCCGTAATTAGTCATTTTATATTTTAATACTGGATAATCATCTTAATTTAGTCTATTTAGCATCAATTTCATTTTTTATAATTATTAGCCATTTTTATAAATTATTTATCTATTTTCAATGGGTATTTGACATTTAGCCACTTTTAATTTTAATTTTAGCCTAATTGAAACCAAACCCCAAACCCAATTAACTACTCAGCCCAATCCTCACAATTACCCGGCCCAATCCCCTTTTGATCTGAGCCGTTGATTAATTCAAATCAACGGCCCAGATCAAAACTTACCATATTAATGCCTGATAGACTACCCCCTTCTCATTTCGCCCGTCTCACTTCTCACCGGTCTCTCTGAATCCTCTCAACTCTCTCTAGAACCTTCGTCCCCTGAGCTCTGTCTCTCCCCTCTCCGGCCACCTCATCGCCGGAAACTATGGAGTTTCCACCTCTCCTCGACCTTATGGATCCATCTTTCACACCTGTGTCACCGGTGGAGGCTCTCAAGTGACCCTGAGGCGGCTCACTCCCATCTCCGGTCTCATGCCATATTTTTCGGCCTCCTATGGCCGTTCGAGTAAGATCCTTTCATTCTCCGGCGAAACGCCGGTAATATTTAAGTCTTCTTCTCTATCGTAGGTTTTCTCTGGAAACCCTAGCTTTAAATCGTCTGATCTTTTTAGATCTGTGACGGATCAATGTCTCTTTTAATGTTTTCACATGTTTTACTCAAAAAGCTCTTTGTTTTTCAAACGATTTCCTCACTTTGAAGTTAGGGTTTCTTGACCCCTTTCAAATATGGTTCTTCTTCTAATTCTTCGTGATTTCTACTATGTTTGAACAATTCTCTTATGCTTTTCTTGTTATCTGAGTTATTATGCTAAAAAGCCCTAATTTTCTAGGTTGCCTTTGACTGTATGTTCATGCGTGTTTGTTCTTATGAAACTATCTATGTATTCTTTGTGATTCTCGCTTTAACTTGTTGTTAAGGTTTCGATCTTCTACTGTTTCTTTAAATGCTTGCTTATGGTTTCTCTGATTTTTTTCAATACATGTTGTTTAACGTTTAAGAGGTATGACTATTTGCCTTATTGATTGTTCACATAATATATTATACTGATTGTGTGTAATCTACTTAGACCTGTAATATCTTCTCTGAATCTACGACTTTGTGTAATTTTCTTGTAATTTTGTACTAATTTTTGAATTGTTTCCTTGTTTGTGTGATACTTTCCTTAGTTATTATTGAGCCCCTGTAATTTTCAATCCCATTCGTGATTCTTGTGACTAATTTTAATAAGTAAATTGTACTCTACCTTATTTATGTGCACGAATATGTTGTTGATTGTTTGACATATACTTTCCCTAATGATGTGTTATGTACCTAGACTTAATTGCTTGCTATATACTTTACTACTCCTGTTATGGTGAAAGGTCAGTTTTACAGTTGATTCTTTTCCTTATTTCACTCTAATTGTGCCTTTTGAACTATGATTCCCTAGTCAAAGGGAGTCCAAGTCTTTGATTGATTCTGATTGAACATTATTTCTATAACTATATTAAACTATTACTCCTTACCTTATTTTCACTACTCATTTTCAAAACTATAAATACTCTACTCTCTCTTTAGCATAAGACACCAACACACACACGAACATAGTCTGTTCTAAGCTTTCTCCTACACACACATACATACTCTCTTGCTTCTCTTGCTGCTTACTTGCCACTCAGTCGGTTGAAAGCCAAGACTGAGTGACTCTACTGCTCTATTTGCTCTACTGCTCTACTGTTCTATTGCTCTATACACTGCTGCTCTACTTCTTTTCACTCTATTGCTCTCCATTTTGCACTCACTCTTTCATTCAACTGGTACGTTTTTAGTTTAAGTTTACAACATCCAAAAAAATATGTTTCTATTTGTATTGCACTTCCTTGTGTTTCTCTTATGCTTCTACTTATGGTTCTGCTGTTTACCTTGCAATTAGCATGTCTATTCTGTCTATGTGATTTCCCTTTTTTCCTCTAAGTTCAGTATGTCTATTGCTCTCTCACTCACATGTTTTCCACTACAATTATGCCTTCCTAACACTATGAGCATGTACTCATGACCTCTAGTTACTATGTAATCCCGAACCCTTCCCTGAACCTAATGTGTAACCCTGTTTAACACTCTTCAATCTAGTACTGCTGAGCTCCTTCCATGAACTCTTTGTGATAGACTATTGCTATGACTATTTAAGTTCTGTGATATTTTTTTCTGGTGTTAACCTGTGTACAACTATGCTTTCACATAGGAACTACTTGTCCCCAATTCTCGTTTCCCTATTTGTGTTTGTTTTCTTAACTTTCTGTGTTGTTCTAGTTCTGAGATTGTTCTACTCCTTGTCTTTCCAAACTGTTTTCACTAAGAGTTAAACTCTTATGTTGTTCTGTAAAAAAAACAAACTGACTTCTGACTAATCATTTTCAAACTGTTTTCAAATCAACTCTTTCAAAACTATGTCAAGCACTCTCACATATACCCTTAGAAGTCTAGGTTCTGCCCCTTTAATGTGTGACTGCTTCGGGACCCCTATGAGCTCCCTATGAACTCTGACACATTAAAGCTCGCCCTTCCACACTGCACTTACTCAAGTTTGGTTATGAATCTGGGTGTGAGCACTTCCCGGGATCCTTTGAGATCCTTAGGGAACTTTGATACACCTGGATCATGTGAAAGGTTGTGAACCAATGGCATTTTGAGACATCCTGAAGATTCTGGGCCTATCAGTAGGCTCCCTATAGTGTAACTTCTTCTTTTCTTATTTCAGTTATGTAATTTGTGCCAATGATTTGTAATATTTATTGTAAAAACTCTTTGGGGATGGATAGTGAAAAGGGATGGGTACTATGCATGCTAAAAGGGTATAAATCATGCTCTAGGCTTTATTTTCTATCTGCGCAATAGAAATCATGTGTAGGACTCATATACTCAATACATGCATTAGAAATCATGCCATCTTAGGACCCATGTCTATTTTGTTTTCCAGCATATGCATCTTTCTACCACTTAGAAAATTCCGTGTTGAAATGTGTTAATAATTAGTGCGTTATACGTTGCCATGTACACTTAGAAAATATGCTTTAGGATAAAAACCAAGCTAATTAATAGGTCGTTCCATCTCTTCTGGATATTCTGAAAGCATGTTCAAGTATTGCAACACTTATGCATTTAGAAAAATTCTGCTTAGGTCCTGCATATATGTCACTTTGCATTTTTTCGTGCATTAGATATCCTGCCTTTAGGATTGCATCCACATCCACATCCACATCCACTTAGGCATCTCTAGTTAATCATGGATAAAACAGATTCATACAACTGGTAACAATTCCTGAATCCTGGACATTTAGAACAACATGTTTAGTGATATAATTCAAACAGTTTCTTTAATAATCCTGGTAACTACTGAGCACTTTCCCACGCCTAGGCATTCCTTAGGTGATTAAAGTTGTTAAAAATTGGAAGTCTGCTTCTTTATGTATACTGCTTAACTATCAACAGGTTCACAATCAGTAGGCAAAACTGATTAGGACTTCCTCTCTGAGTTATGGAATCAAATCTGTTTCTTTGTCATTTTAAAATCACCTAGATACCATGCTTTAGGATACTGAATTAATATGGACCTTAACTGTGTATGAGTCAGTCGTGTTGTTTATGTGCATTACTTGTGGAGGTATATCTGAGCCTTCTATCTGTTTTCCATGCTTCCCCTTAATTGCAATCCTATTTGTTTTTTCTTGTAGCCTTAGTATTTTCCTTTGAACCTAAGAGTCTGCTTAGAACCTCCCTCATAGGATGGAAATCCTAAACTCCTCCAGGATTATAGGAAGGGACGAGTAACAACACGCAATAGATATCGTAGACCAACACTCGTTCTAATTACCTTTACGGGGTGGGAAAGGGTAGATATGTATATGATGACCGGTGCGCTAATACCACGTGTAGCCCCTCTTTGAGGAGTGACATACCGGGTATTGCATTGATGTGATCCATATTACAAACAACCTAGGATACCCCTTACTGCATATGTATGTTTAGAATATAATTGTTTCAAAACCTTACTTCACTATCAAATATTTTCAAACTTAATAACACATGTGTGCTTAGACTGCAAATCTTTCAAAAACTATTTTTAATTTCCTATTTTCTACTTGTACAAATTCACAAAAGTTGTTTGGCCGGGAACCACAGTTGTGGATCCTGAGGTGTGCCTAACACCTTCCCCTTAGGATAATTTCAAGCCCTTACCCTATCTCTGGTTATCAAACTTGCTTGTAAATGAACCCCTAAATAGGTTCCCTAACGCACCTTAAATTCGTTAGGTGGCGACTCTTTAAAACTCGCAAACCCTTTTCTCACAAGCAAACGAGTTGTCCCAACAATGTCAAAAACCCTTGACCGACCCCGAAAGGAGTTGGAAAAATGGGGGGGGGGG